>SJYQ01095394.1:78802-110862 GCA_006410935.1 Redunca redunca
ACCCCCGCCCCCTCGCCCCCGCCGCCAGCAGCAGCAGCAAAATGGATGGTTTTCACCATTTTAACCCTTAAGCTGCTGATCTCTCTTGTTATAATCAAGCGACTCAATTAGCACGCAGGGAGAGGAATTCACACGAGTCGATCCACTTTATATGCAGCAGGGCCACTCACAGAGGAGGATTTCACAACACAGGGCTCACCATCCTGTGTGAACCAAGCCACTTTAATCCCAGACGGTGTCACATCTGTCATAAATCCGCGTGGTTTTAAAAGAAGGGACATCTATAGGAGAAAGAAAAAAAACCTCTGTTTTCTTGTTGTCTTCTCTTATCATCTAGTTTTAAAATAGTCATAACAATAGACTGTTTTTATCTAGGCTAAAGCCATGGCTGCTTGAAAAAGCAGCGGACACTTTTTGTTGGCTAATTTGCAAAACAGTTCAGTGATTGGTGTGGTGTTTATTATAAAATGATGACAAAAGGGTGCTGGTGGTTTTAATAGTTTTAGCTTACGAGGGCTGTCGTTAATTTTGTCTGTAGTGTTGCAGGTGAAAAAATGCACAATGGATAAATAGTCTATATTGGTTTAACTGAACATAATATATAGTGTGTTCTGGAGTTGTTTGTCTCAATAGACTATAGTAATCAAAAGTAATGAACCTATTATGTGCAGGACCTTGGAGAGCGTCGAATGGCAGTAAAAGTGTGGCACATAAAAGGTTTATTAAAGGAAATTAAAGTCCATCATTGCCACACCTGCTCCCCTATTATAAGTCTATGGCAGGTCAGCGCTTTCCATCACAACTCAGCCTCGGAGAGCAGAGATGCGTCTCCCATCCTCATTGCAGGCACACCGCATCCCCGCCTGTGTCAGGATTTAAGGATGGTAGCCGTGGAGAGCACCTTCTGCCTGCCTCTGATTTTCAACCAGCGAAACAACTTTCTGTTTCAGAATTCCTTCTGGTAAAGTGCAAATGTGAATTAAACTGAAATGCTTAAAAGATCCTAGTGAAATGGTTGGAGGTAGTCAGGTCAGAATCTATCTCCATGTGGACAAAAATATCAGACTTTTTAAGTCTTGGCATCCCTTTGATAATTCACTTGGTTATATTTAAGATCATTAGTAATGATGTTTTAGGGAATTTGATGCTGACCGAAATAACACTCAAAGTTTTCTCTGCTTATAGATGTGGATGATTATAACTTACCTCTATTCTGGAATTACCAGAGTAAATGTCATCAACATTTCCAGTGGTATTTTACAATAGGGGCATTTTGAGGTTTTGTGTACATTCGTTTTTTACACTGGGAATTTTTTTTTCTAACTTAGAAACAGGCCTGTATCCGAAGCTGGTCATGCATGTGTGTTCAGTTGTGTCCAACTCTGTGTGATCCTGTGGGCTGTAGCCTACCAGTCTCCTCTGTCCATAGGAGTTTTCAGGCAAGAAATACTGGAGTGGGTGGCCATTCCCTCCTCCAGGGGATCTTCCCAACCTAGGGATAGAACCCACATCTCTTGTGTCTCCTGCGATGGCAGGTGGGTTCTTTAAAAAAGGCCTGTATCCAAAAGGGTCTAGAAATACAAGGGAATCTGGTTGAGTAACTTAGTCTGGAACATTTTGGTTTGGTATTTAAGGTTTGTCTCTTTCACAACAACTGTTAATCAGACCATTCTTCTTTCCATCTTCATGATGCTGAAAGTGTCTGAGTCGCCAGTGAACACTGGCAGACAAGAACATCTCCTTCTTGTTCATTTCCTCTGGTTTCAGCATCTACAGAAGTATTTCCAAAACTTGCAGGCTGTAAGAGCAGTCACAGTTCTGTCTCCACAGAGTCAGATGCTGTTCAGGAATGGGAAAGCTCCTCTGCTCTTCATAATGACCTAAAGGACTTCTAGTGGCCTGTGTTTGTATTTTAGTCAATGTCAAAGGAATGACCCAGGATTTTGTGTTCACATTACAGATGGATGCAGAGGCTGAAGATAAAACGCTTCGTACCCGTGCAAAAGGAACCAAGGGTGAGTTAGCATGCAGATTCTGTGCCCAGCACACCGTGAAATGTGGGCATCCCATGCTTGGTCCCTGATGTGTAGTCAGGAGGATCACAACTTCCTTAGGGTTCCCGTTTTTAACTCAAGCCAGGACGCTGCATCATGGCACTCTGAGGCTAAAGAATATGAACCAGAAGTTGAAGGACCCAGATAAGGCTAAATAATGTAGGATGCTAATGTTTACAAAATGCAACCATGAGTAGATTTAAACATCCTGCAAAACAGTATAAGGGTCAGCAAGGGAAGAAGGCTTTGCGGAGACCTCAAATTATCGACGTGACCTTTAACATCCAAGGGAAAAGTCCAAACCATTCATTTATTGCCAAAGTGGGTTTTGATTTTTATGTTATCTGGTTTAGTGGCTCCCAATTTAAACTTCACATGAGTAAAATGACGATGTTTGGTTTTAGACTGTCCCCACCGGGGATTTCCGGCAGCCCTGCAAAGTCATGTCTGAAAGGTTTAACTTGCCGGTTACCCTCTCTTTTTGTAACCAACAGATGGTAATGTAATATTGAAATATAAACAGGCCCTTGATGATCGAAACATCTGGAAAACAGGATTGACTGGCAATAATACCCCTTAAGGAAAATAACTTTTATTATAATTAGCTATATTTGTGTGACCCTCCATTCTAAAAGGAAGGTTCGGCCTGGCCTCTGGAGGGAGCCAGATAGCTGTTCCTGGCCTGACCCACCTCAGGTTTGCCTCCTGGTGGAGGAAGGTTTGGGCTGGGGAGTGATCACACAGTCGTTTGGAAGCATTTTGAGATTTACAGTTGAAAGCATCTAATCAAATTTGATGCTTTTGTTAGCTGTGTTTGTGTTGTATAGTCAAGGTACATAATCCCCATTTCAGTGAAGTATGGAATCACCCATTTTTTAAAATTGCAGAATGATTTTTTTTCACTTAAAATGGAACCCTGATTATCATTAGGTATGGTAACCAAAATGCAGAATCATGCATTTGCATTTGGTCCAAGATAGGGAAATTTTCTCTACCCACACTGAAGTTGTGCCATATTCTTTCCCAGGTTTAGTCAAAGTTACTTTAAAAGTAATTACATCATATATCCTATTATTTGGAGCAACTTCTCTGGTGGCTCAGTGGTAAAGAATCTGCCTGCAAGGCAGGACATACAGGTTTGATCCCTGGGTCGGGAAGATCTCCTGTAGAGGGAAATGGCAGCCCACTCCAGTATTCTTGCCTGGGAAATCCCATGGACAGAGGAGCCTGGTGGGCTCCAGTCCCTAATATTTGGAATGCAATTTTGGAAACATCAAAGTTTTAGGCAGCAAATTTCTCCATGGAATGAGTTTAGTGATCATATCCTAGCACTATTTAGGATAGGCTCACGTCTGCCATAAATATCAGTATTCTAGGAACTGTATTTGGATTACTCGAATCTCTTATTCTGACTTCTGAAAACACACAGCTCTCTCGTACTTCAAATGCATTTTAATTTGCCATTCTTTTTAGACTTTGAATCCTTTTGGCACATACATAAGCACTCTTAAACAGAGCCAAAATGTTGTTGGAGAAATGAAACAACTGTTTCTCATGTAGCGTGAGTCATCTTTAAAACCACCTGTTGTCTCTCTCAATATGTTGCTTATTCTGTGGTAGGCAGGTATTTATAAACATGAACTTTTTTAGTTCCCATCATTTCTTTTTTTCCTCTAACAGCTTCCTTTTACAAATTTGTTTTTTAATTGAAGGATAATTGCTTTACATAATTTTGTTATTTTCTGTCAAACATCAACATGAATCAGCCATAGGCATACATATGTCTCCTCCTCTTTCACCTCCCTCCCATCTTCCTCCCTATCACACCCCGCTAGGTTGATGCAGAGCCCCTGTTTGAGTTCCCTGAGACATGCTGCATTCCCATTGGCTATCTATTTTACATTTAGTAATGTAAGTTTCCATGTTACTCTCTCCATACACCTTACCCTCTTCTCCCCTCTCCCCATGTCCATAAGTCTTTGGAAAAATTAAAGCTCTTCTTTCTATAAGTGTCTTATTTTTAATTGGAGGTTAAAATTAACATGACTCAAACTTTTCCTCTTTCTCCAGGAATAAAATTTATGGAACAGAATCTTAGGACATTTATTAATAAAATACTATCCATTTTATTTAAATGCTTGTTTAATATAAATAAAATGCAAATAAGATTCTTTTGAAAATTTTCCTAGAGACGATAAAATTGATTTAAAAAGTAGTTCAGGGACTTCCCTCGCAGTCCAATGGTTAAGACTTCACCTCCTAATGCAGAGGTGTGGGTTCGATACCTGGTCAGGAAGCCAAGAACTCACATACCTTGCAGCCAAAAAACCAAAACATCAGAAGCAATAGTGTAACAAATTCAATAGACTTTAAAAAATGGTCCACATTAAAAAAAAAAAAAAACCTTAAAATAAAAAGCAGCTTGTCCTCTGCGCTCCTGTCCTTTTTGGTGAGATTCTGGAGACAGGTATTTGGAAGTTGGTCCATGACTGCAAAGTCCCAGGGTCACTGGAGGCCTGATCCAGAACTATCTGTTCTGGGCCCTAGTCACCTGTCTTCTTGTGTCCAAAGAACCAGAACCGGAAAGATGAATCAGCTCAAAGGGAAACTGTTAGGTCTGTACTAACCAGGGTTTCCCAAATGGCGCGAGAACACACCTACCAATGCAGGAGATGTATGAGACAGGTTTTTGATCCCTGGGTCGGAGGAGGGCCTGGTAACCCTGGTAACCCATTCCAATATTCCTGTCTAGAAAATCCCATGGACAGAGGAACCTGGTGGGCTATAGTCCGTGAGGTTGAAAAGAGTCAGACAACACTAAAGTGACTTAGCACACATGTAATGCACTAACCATGCACTGGTCGTTATCCCGAGGAGGTGAAAGGTTTCTCTCATGCAGTTTACAAAATTATGCACTGATTTTCCTTTTCTGTCTTTCTTTTTGTCAGTAGCACCAATGGATTCTCTAATCCAGGAGCTCAGGTAAGAGTTGCCCTACTTTACTTTTTCTAAGATTGATTGGCTTTAATTATTAGAATGTTTTGTATTTTTCAAGCCTCAGATCCTCATTTTACGGTGAGCACTAAGCCAGTGGGCCTATTTCATGTGCCTCTGTCTCTGCACCAAAGAGATAAAGAAGGGGAGAAACTACTGACTGTCTGTCTAAAGCAATCCAAGCTAATATTCTGATAACAAGACACCATTTTTCTGTAACGTGAGCGGTTTCCCACTTTCTCCTTATAGGGTGTGCTGCCTCTGTGTGCACACCCCGCATGTGGTTTGTTTTCGTGCTGATGGAAACAGAGAACTGAGGTCATCTGAGAACCTGACTGAGGAATAAGCCCAGTGCAGAATGCCCCATGTTTCTCCTTAATAATCAGATAATTGTTTTATAGATTCCACGTGTAAGTGATATCACATGATATGTCTGTCTTTGTCAGGCTTGTTTTACTTAGTTTGATAACCCACCAGCATTGCTACAGTGATATTCCTTCATTCCTCACACTGGTGTGTGAGGAATATTCCATTGTACATATGTACCACATCT
Source organism: Redunca redunca (assembly GCA_006410935.1). Taxonomy (NCBI): domain Eukaryota; kingdom Metazoa; phylum Chordata; class Mammalia; order Artiodactyla; family Bovidae; genus Redunca; species Redunca redunca. The sequence goes on from SJYQ01095394.1 coordinate 84,404, forward strand.
TCTTTACTCATTCATCTGTTGATGAACACTTAGGTTGCTTCCATGTCTTGGCTAATACAAATGAACTTATTTACAAAACAGAAGTAGACTCCAGAGGTAGAAAATGAAGTTATCTTTACAAAAAGGAAGAGGGGGATAAATTAGGAATTTGGGATTAACATAGACACATTACTGTATATAAAATCAATAAACAAGATCCCACTGTATAGCACAGGGAGCTGTACTCAATATTTTGTAATAACCTCTAATGGAAAAGAATATGAAAAAGAAATTATATATAATATGTATGTAGCTGAATCACCATGCTGTGTACAAAAAACTAACACAACCTTGTGAATCAACATACTTCAATTAAAAAAATTTTTTTAATTATGAGATAATCATGTGAATTTTTGACTGTAGGTATTTGAAGGTAATGTGACATGAAATTTGGGGTGGATCTAAGCACTTCAGACTTAGAGACTGTGATATGGGCCTGAGGCAATGCTCTGGAAATTCCAGTTGACTAGTTTTTGCAGAGTAAACTCCAATACATAGGTTTTCTTTCATAGAGTCTTTGCAAGGTCTGGCTTTGTTTTGTTTTGAAGTGCATATTTAAAAAGAAATGTATATTGCTGATACATTTTCTGTCCTGGTGCTTTTTCTTAACAAAATTTGTCAAGCAAGAGGAACCCCTTATCTCTTCGCTAGGTGTGCAAACCCAGAAAGTCCTAAACTCAGAGTCAAATCTGTCTTTCTGGAAGCAGTGATAGTATGCGTGTTCCTCAGGGGAAATGAGTGGAAACTGGAGTATGCGCCACAGTGTCTGGACATGCACTGGTGTGTGAATGTGTAACAGTGTCTGGTACACCTGGAAATTTACAGTGTGTGCATTGACAGTTTACGTAGTCATTTTTCGAGGCAGCTGTGCCCTGTGGCTTCCTAAAGGAGTACCTTCAGTCCATTCATCAGTTGAATGGGACGGGATCTGTCAGAATTGGGTACAAGCCTTCATGCTGGTGCTTTCCTCTGTGGAAATGTGTTTGTAGGAAAGCCATGGCCCCTTCTACATGGATGTTGTCATTGAGAATTTTATATTTTAAACTGCTTTTATAAGAGCAGAGCCCAGAATACACCCACACATAGGGACAAGATTAAATGGCTGAAGTATCTGGCTCCCTTAAATTCTTGCTTTTGCATCTTTTCTTGTTGACAATTCCTATTTGTTTGGAGATGATGTCTCTGAGGAGAGGAGAGAAGTTGACAGTGCTCAAGGATTCAGGGATCTGTGATACGTGATCTCCCAGGGGGGATCCTTGGGGTCTTACAGCTGAAGAACTAAGTGTGTTTTCCAGTAGGGTTCTTTATAGGGAGTTGAACTACTCAGAGGCAGGGAAGGCCTTTTGAGTAATGAGTCTTGAAGAATAATGTGAAAAACAAAGGAAAAATTTTAAGAAATGAATATATTTTGTGTTTGACCTAAAATTCATAGAGAAAAGAGAGGACTTTAGCAGAGAGAAATGGCTTTCTGAGAGAAGCAGCATTGTTTAAATAACCTCATTGGAAAAGACCCTGATGCTGGGAAACACTGAAGGCAGGAGAAGGGCACAACAGAGGATGAGATGGTTGGATGGCTGACTTGATGGATATGATTTTGAGCAAACTCTGGGAGTTGGTGATAGACAGGGAAGCCTGGTGTGCTGCAGTCCATGGGGTCGCAAAGAGTCGGACACAACTGAGTGACTGAATTGAACTTAACTAATGGAGAAATAGAGATTACTAGTAATATTTAAATATGTTAATATTTATTAACATCAATAATTACAGTCAAACTAATATTTATTAAGAGCCAGAGAATCCTGAGTGTCCTGGAGCAGTTTGTTTCATTAATTCTCCAAGAAACTTACAAGGTAGAAAATTATTATTTTTCCAATTTTCGGATGAAGAAAGTGAAAACAAATAGTTTACATAAATAGCCTATGATTAAACTAGTAAGGAATTCAGACTTCTAACTCAGGCCAGCTCCTCACCCTGGCTGCGTGCTCTCTCCTATGCAGTTAATGCTGATTATCCAGAATATGAATCAAAAAGAAAGTCTGCCATCCATGTCCTCAGAATCTGGATTGTTACAATTTTGTAGTTTAAGCCTTATGGTTTATTTTTCAAAGCCTGTTGGTGTTCAGTTGCTCAGTTGTGTCCAACTCTCTGTGATCCCATGGACTATAGCTCGCCAGGCTCCGCTGTCCATGGGATTCTCCAGGCAAGAATACTGGAGTGGGTTGTCATTCCCTTCTCCAGGGGATCTTCCTGACCCAGGGATCGAACTTGCATTTCAAAGTCTAGTTTTCTGAAATTCAAAGAAGAATACACTTCAATTAAAAATAACATTTCCTAGTCTCCTAATTTTCTAAATAAATATTTGTCAGATATTCAATTTTACTAACTTATCATTAAATTAATTAATCATTTCAGAAAGCTTGTGATAATTGCTGGAAAATTAATAAGCAAAATGAATTCACCTATTTTTTTCTTTACTGAGAATGAGTTTATAAAAATTACTGATTATTGTTAACTTGACAATTACTTACTTTCAACAGCCTGATCATGCTCAGGCTAAATAGGTCTCAAGCTGTTTCTTAAATGGCTCAAGTTGATCCAGGTATGAACCCTAATTGCCGTTCTATATAAACCTTGAAAAAAAGTCCGATTTGTATGGAAAATTTTAGTTTTGTTCTCTTTTTAATTTTGTCCAACTTTATCCATTTGCTACAGTTGTTCCTCTGACTGATTCTGCAGCTTTGTTCTGATCCAGAACCCAGAGTCTGTTGCTCCTGAATTCTGAGTATCTAAGGAAATGTGGCTGATTTTCCCCAGGGTAAAACTTGTGGCTCTTGTGCAGAGAACCTTGGCAACTTTATTTAGTTCTTCGTTTTAGAATGTATTGGACATGTTATTGCTTCTACAGCTACTACTTACAAAAACACTAATATAAATGAAGCTGATTTAAATATACTGCATATTGTTCCTGACACTAATAAAAATTGATACTGACATTCTCATCTTCTTATGATTCTCTATGTCAGCTACTATCCTCACCATTAAAAAAGCAATTTATAACCCCAGACCCACCTTTAATCATGTGTCTTATTAGCATTTCCAGCTTTTCCTCCAGCACAATTCAGGTTACATGTGGTGCTAAGGGAGCTCTCACGGGTCCGTCTAAATCATGACCATTGGATTTTCTGTGCTCTTTTCTTTTATTACTGTTATCCTTAATCTGATCCTCCTGCAATTGCATCTGCTAATATTGGTAATTGTGTTCTGCGTCAGTAAAGTGTTTTACACCAGTCCAGCCCCTCTCCTCTCATTAGGAAAATATATTCCAGCCTCTGAAATGGCTTTTCTATGTGACTCCTTAGAGGCACAAGTGAATTCAGGGCTCTTAATTATATTGGAGGTAAATCCCACTGTCCTTTCATGTTCTTATTGCTGCCTCCCAGTTAGCTGAAGTTTTGTAATAAAATTTTAATTTAGTTGTCTCTTTTTACTTTGTTAGGTCACTAAATCTTGTCTGACTCTTTGTGACCCCGTGGACTACAGCAAGTCAGGCATTTCTGTCCTTCATAATCTCCTGGAGTTTGCTCAAATACATGTTCATTGAGTGATGCTATCCAACCATCTCATCCTCTGCCACCTCCTTCTCCTTTTGTCTTCAGTCTTTCCCAGCATCAGGCTCTTTTCTAATGAGTTGGCTCTTAACATCAGGTGGCCAAAGTATTGGAGCTTCACCTTCAGCACCATTCCTTCCAATGAATATTCAGTGTTGATTTCAAGTGACATTGTCTAGGTTTAACTGACAAGCTGGGTTGGCGGAAGTTAGTGCTTTATTCCCGCAAGGTCTTTGACTGAAAGAGACTGGACCAGAGTCAGAACTGTGGGCCTGTCTGTGGTCCAGAGTGTACTCCATATCTCACCAGACACAGTGTAGTCACTGTATTGCCCCAATACTGCAGACCCTAGCATTCCTTTGTTCCTCCAATAGTCCTTACTTTTTAGAGCAGTTTTATAGTCACAGCAAAACTGAACAGAAGGTGCAGAACTCCACACAGACCCCCCACAACCTCCCCCACCGTCAGCGCCCCCACCGGGTGGTATCTTTGTTACAGCTGACGAACCTGCACTGGCATGTTGAGATCCCATCTTAGCATCCACATTTGGGGGAATATTTACTTATACCTCATCAATAGATGCATAAATCAAGGTGGACTATACTGCTGATTAGAGATCACTGTTCTTCCTTCTGGATTTTTGTATTCCATGAATGAGTTATGTGATTTTAAGTCTGCGTTAAAATACGTGGAGTTCATACAAATCTCTGTTCATTCTAGTTGTTTTCCTTTCAAAACGCTGTCTCCCAGGTGATGAACTGGTGTGGGCCTTGTCCTTCCAAGACGGATTTTACAGATCAAGAGGTGTGTGTTGTTTTTGCCGTTGGCCTGAGGTCAAGGACGGGCATTTAGAACGCAGCCAGCACAGCACGCGGAGCTGAGAGACTGACGAGCAGTCTTTCCAGTTTGCATCTCTAACGTGCCGACTGCATGGGGCGGGTGCTCCCCAGCTTAGCTGTGTATGTTCTACTTTCCAGCATAAAGCCTGCATTTTGGGAAAAACAGCATGGGGCTTATACATAGCTATTCCAAGTAAAGTTTCTCAGAAAAAATAAGAACGATCAAATGTGCTTTCTTTTCTCTACCTTTTCTTTCTATGTTCCAATGTTATCACAAAGATACGGGTGGTACAGGTCAGCCAACGCTTCTAGGACATACAGCACGAACCTCTCCAGAAACCAGACCTTTTCTAAAACCGTGATGCAGGCCACCCTTGTGGGCCACACGTGAAGATGCACCCGCCAAGGCTTTAGGTTTGAAGAACTCAACCGCAGAGATCACTGTTTATCCACTTAGCTCTTCTTTCTTTAGTGCTTGCTTGCTTCAGTTGTGTCCGACTCCATGACCCCGTGGACTGTAGCCCGCCAGGCTCCTCGGTCCATGGGATTCTCCAGGTCCATGGAGTAGGTTTGCCATTTCCTTCTCCAGGGGATCTCAACCCAGGGAGTGAACCTGCATCTCTTGCCTCTCCTGCATTGGCAGGCAGTTCTTTACCACTAGTGCCACTTGGATACACAAACCTTTTCACAGAGCACAATTTGCTACTCTTGGTTAAGGAAAGAATATTTCCTTCCGTGGTGTTTGTTCAGCACTTACTCTGCACCAGTGTTGCCCCAATTAGCACATTGGTATAATAAACCAGGGGATTATATGATAACATCCCTGTGGGTGACATTGTAGAGGGAGAGGGCCCCTCCTACTCGGGGACCAGAGCCTACCTGCTCGGAGCACGCCTGGCTGCTTATTAGAAGTGCAGGCTCCCAGGCTAACTCCAGACTGAGTGACCCTGCATTCTTATGAGGTCTCTGAGGGCGTGGCAACCACTCCAGTATGCTTGCCTGGGAAATCCCATGGACAGGGAAGCCTGCGGGCCACAGTCTGTTGGGTTGCAAGGAGTCAGACACGATTGAGTGACTAACACTTACACTTTTCATAGGCATCTACAATGTGTTCTCAGAGGATTTGGTTATGTCTCAGACAAAATCCAGAGTCTCTTTCAGCTTCCATGGATCACGTGACTGCCTTGTCACCTTGATGTGTAGGGAACCAATGCACTGAGGTTCCTTTCAACCTGCCCAGGCACATCATAGTTCAGGTGCAGTCGCTGTCTTCTCACCCAGTTGTTCCATGGAGCATCTCTAACCCAATGTAGAAGTATTTCATTCCATCTCTTATTTCTCCTTCATCTTCTGGGAAGGAATGATTAACTTGAATCACTGGCAGGTTCTTCATCTCTGCTGTTATCTCTCAAGTAAGCTATTAATATACCCACTGGAACTCTCCTCTCAATTACAGTATGTGTTTGCAAACATAGGAGTTCTGACACTTTGTTGTGTTTTTCCGGCTGGAAGTATGAACCCAGATAAGTGTGTCCTACATGCTGACATGTCAACTCCCTACCCCTAAAGCATGTGTGTGCTTTAGTTGCGGTGTTTCCTCTCCGTGCATGACTTCCTGAAGCTCTTAACGCAGATTGGGACTTTGTCAGGGGAGTGTGTTGGGGATGAACCGCCACCCTGCATCCAGGGGAGCTCATGGTGGGTCAGGCCCTCTGTGGGACCTCGGAGCCGTGTTCAAATGTCATATCCCTCTGCCTTCTTGACTAAGGCTGCTCCGTGCAGCATTTTCAGTCTCGGCCTCTGGGTCCCACAAATCGTCCCCCACCTCCAAGCAGAGCTAAACTGGCCTCCGGCTTTATGTAGACCTGCCTTCTGACTTGTCTTCGCCTTTGAAGCTCTCTGCTGCCTTTTCACTTCGTTTTTTCCCTTGTATGATCATTCTCCTTGTTTATTTCATCCTCCTTGAAAGTGCTTTTTTCGTATCACATCCACTTCCAAATGTTCTTCTTCCAGTCTTATCACCAGACTGTTTTCTGCAGGAAATCCCGAGCCTAAAACTCCTTCTTATTTTATTTTATTTTATGTTATATCATTCTCTTTCCATCTCAATTCTATTACATCTGTTCCTGGCAGCATTCTCTCCTTTATCTTTTCCCCTGTGGGATTTGTAGTCACTCTTTAAGGCTAATGACTAATGTCATCTCTGCTGTGAGCTGTCCCCATCACCTCCCAGGCTGACTAATACTTTCTTCCATTGTGTCCCCAAAGCACTTCTTTTCCTGTCTGTTTTAAAGCACTTATTACTTTGAATTATAGCTATTTTATTATTCATTCATCCATCTGTCCACCCATCCAGAAGAAAGCAGATCCCCTGCCTTCAAGTTTAGAATTTGGTTGGTAAGACATCAAAAAAGAGCAAACTATTGAACAAAACTTTAATGAATCATACATAATTCTTTTTGATATACTGTTAACTTTTTGAAAACAAGAAATCTATTTACTATTGTATCTTTAGTACATGATGTTACTTGAAGACTTGGAGACCTGACAAAGGGATTATTGGCAACTCAGTCCAGTATTCTAGCCTGGGAAATCCCATGGACAGAGAAGCCTAGTAGGCTACAGTCCATGAGGTCGCAAAGAGTCAGACACAACTGAGCAAGCACCTTTACCTTGATGTAATTAGTGACTCATATGAAGGAATTTTTATTTAATATGTTGATTCTCTTTTATATAGTGCCTATAACCTCTCTGCTTTCAAATTCTTCAATTCTTTCCCTACTTCTGTCCCTTCAAAGTCAAGACTATTTAAAAGGGTTAAGACCCCATAGTAAAAAAATATTTAAAAAGTGCCCAAAAAGTAATAAAAATAAATAAAATCAAGACTGTTTAGTTGGCAAAGCTTCCACAAGCCCCTTGACTACAAACCAGGCCACTCTCGTTGTAATCATCATTTCTCATTTGTTTTCTGCCATCAACATATGTTTTCCTCTAGAGTCTATTTCATCCAACATAAAAACAAGGTGCTCTTAATTCTGTTACTTTCGCCCTTAGTTTCCTTTGGTCGTTTTCAGTCAGGAAGAGAAATCACAGCCAGAATATAAGTGCCTACTGCCTGTTTCCGAGATGCTTTTGTAAGGAATCAGCCAGTGAGTCTGTGGACAGGAGGCATGGGGTCACAGGGCAGCAGGTGGAACCGCTGCTACTGGATGCATGGGCCCTGGGAGGAAGGTGAGGACTGGAGCGTCTGATCCATGAAGGTGCTCACATGGTCCCCACCTGAGGTCAGGGGCATGCCTCCACTCTATGGCATGCTGCTCATGGGGCAGGATGTTCTCCAGGCCGGGACAGCCACACTTGTAGGGAAACGATCGCATATGCCCGGGGTGACCATGCAGTCAGCTCTGCTCTCCCTGGTACCCCATGAAAGCTGAGAGAGTTCAGACCCCCTCAGCCCTCTGAGGGCCTGTGTCCTTGGAGGTAGAGGCAGACACAGAGCCCACCATCTCTCTTGGGGTCAGGGCCTCCAAGTTCCTTGCAGGAAGGAAGAACTGGCAGGCCCACTCACCTTCCTGACCTCCCCTGCCTCTCTGATTCTATCTCAGCTCTCGTCTCTGGTTCTCCCTCAGCTCCCCAGTCTCTAAACACTGGAGCCCCACCCCAGGTGGGTCCCACCCTCTTTGCTGGAGACTTCTTGGTGAACTCTTCCAGGCTTTCAATCCACTTGCATGTCAAATCCGCTCTTCCCTGAACTTCAGACTCATTCTGATGGGAAGTGACTTGCGGACTTGCAGGCTCAATCTTTAGTTGAGAGCTTCTAAATCAGGGACAGCCTCTAAAAGCAAGTTATTTCTGATTCAGTGGAATACTTGGCTGCCAAAGCACTGCACAGATTTGTGTGTGTGCATATATATACTTGCACATACACATATATAGTGAGATGACACATACATTTACATACATCCAATTTTAATAATACAGCAGAGGAGATGATCCCTGCTAATTCAGCACTCATCTGACTATTTTAACGCTTGATCCTCCTTTTAAATATTTCTCCCGCATGGCAGCAAGTTCTGTGAAATGATTCATGATATGTTTTGGTGAAGTGGAGAAGGATAAATGGAAGCCATCCAAATGTCAGACAACTCTTGTTCATACCGATGGCCTTGTGTGTATCTGTAAGTTTCTAGTTTTTTTTTCAGTTCAGGGACCTAAGAAAGGAAACTAGATTTATGGACCAAATATCTGCATTCAGGTAAATGTCAAGAAATAAAATCAGCATTTACGATGATAGTCATAAAAGAGCCACATGCTCTAAAAGTGTCTTTTGTCACAGTCGTGTTAAAAGCCAGACATCCCTGTGTTAGTTGAGGGAGTTGTGTTGCTGTGTTTGTGTGTGTGCCTAGTCTGTTTTGTTTCCATCAGTGGGTGAGCCTCTCCCTCATGTTGGTCGCTCTTGGCGTCTATTTCTGCTGGTCTTTGACGTTGTGCCCTCGGCACACCCACACACAAATGCACACATGCACACAGGTACGCACACACACACACAGGCACACACGCACACACACGTGGGCACATACACAGTGCACCCATGCACACAGGTACACATGCACACACACGTGGGCACATACACAGTGCACCCATGCACACAGGTACGCACACACACATGGGAACATAGTGTGCACACACACACACGTGGATACATACACAGTGCACACATGCACACAGGTACACACACATGTGGACACACACAGGTACACACATACACACATGTGGGCACATACACAGTGCACACACACAGGTACACACACATGTGGACACACACAGGTGCGCACACACACACATGGGTACATACACAATGCACACACACACAGGTGCGCACACACACAGGTGCGCACACACACATGGGTACACAGTTTCCTCCTGGCCTCCCTTCCCTCTCCCTTGCTCTCCCTTTCCTTCTCTGCATATTACCTTTTATTCTTCTGCAAATGTCTGCTTTCAATGTTCTACTATACCCACCCCTCTTGAAACTGAGAAAACCATTCTTTTGAACACTGAGAAATATACAAATATTTCTACTATAAAGTAGAAACCACACTGTGAATGACCAGGAAAAGAAATCAACAAATAGTGAAAAAGGGAAACATTGATAAAATCTGTTCTGGATGACAAAAATGATGTGACTCTCCTGCTTACTATAGAATAATCAAATCTAAAAACTGCCTGACAGAAGTATGTGTATATAAATGTCATCTGAAGAAGTGAATTCATTATATTTTAAAGAACATGAAGCCACTATGTTAGTTGCTAATATGCCAGATATGGTTATGATTATCTTTTGAATGTAAAAACACTGCATTCTTTTTTAATATTTTTATTTTTTAATTAATTAACTAATTTGGCTGTACTAGGTCTTAGTTGTGGCACATGGGATCTTTGTTCTTCATTGCAGCGTGGGGGACTTTAGTTCCAGCCTGTAAAGTCTTAGTTTTGATATGTGGGATCTAGTTCCCTGACCAGGGATCAAACCTGGGGCCCCTGCATTGGGAGAGTGGAGTCTTAGCCACTCGACCACCAGGGAAGCACCCAAAACATTTCATTCTTAAATCAAATTTTTTAATGAACTAAGCCTTACTCTCTGTCATTCTCAATATTCAGAGCCATTCAGAGCCTGCTTCCTAGAAAGAGTTCACGTCTGCACATCTTGGGGGAAAAAAGTCAGTAAATGTTCACAGGAGAGAACAGAGGACACCTGTGTTCTAGTCATTCAATACTAAAACAGGTCGTCTTTATGCTTCCTGATCTTCATTTAAAGCCACCAAATGTAGGGTTTACTTGTGTGGTCCTGATGTGTTTCTGGGAGTGTCGGCCCCACGATCACAAAGAGGCTGCAAACCCATCCCTAGTTCATGGTTTTACTTTCTGAATAAATAAAGTAGGATTTACTGACCCACCTGCTCCTGTTAACCCCACCCACCACCATCTCTCTTTTGGCTTTCCTCGGTGGAGAGGGCAGCTAGGAGAAAAAGCCCATGTGGATCAACGATCTGTTGTTCCAAGGAGAATGGGCAGCCACATTGTCTGAACAGTCACTGGGTAGGTTTTGATGCCTCTCCCGGGGAAAGGCAGTTCCTGTTTGCATGAAGTCATCTTCATACACTTACATCTGGATGGAATTCAGCTTCAGGCCACATTTATGAAGTTTGATACCAAGGCTCATAGATGCATTGGTGCCGGTGCATGCATGCTCAAGTCGTGTCCGACTGTTTGCAACCCACGGACTGTAGCCCTCCAGGCTCCTCTGTCCATGGAATTTTCCATGGAGTGAAAATACTGGAGTGGGTTGCCATTTTCTCCTCCAGGGCATCTTCCCAACCCAGGGACCAAACCCTTGTCCCCTGTCCGGCACTGACAGGCAGGTTCTTTACCACTGTACCACCTGGGATGTCTGCAGATGTACAGGAGATAAGAAATGAACAAGAAGCACTCTGTTCCCTTTTAGACAGTTCCAGGTTACTGGGAGAGACAACGGCAATTAGGGAGTTAAGTTTTACAATCATGGAAACTTCCAGACCCCCATGGTGGCACAAAAGGAGTGTGTTCTGACAGTGTTGCCAAAATGATATCATTGGGAAGAGTATGTCCACCAGCATGGTGGGGCAAGGGAAACAGGAGGGTTGAGAGAGTCTTCTTAGCTCCACTGTTACTTAGGATTCAGAGTAAGTTTTTATTATTGTTATTGTTGTTATCATTATTATTATTACAGTGTGGCTTTTCATGGCTTGACTATTTTATGAAAAAACTGTTGTGGACATTCTGCAAGTAATTGATCATTCATAAAACTTAATCCCATTAAATGAGGAAAAAACATCTATTAACTCTGGCCTTATGGGAAAAAAACTCTCACTCTTATAAACCTGATATTATCAAATAACCTTGCCAATGGAATCAGTGTTCCATGACAGCAAACCAACCATCGATAAATAGCAACGACGTGGCTGCTGAATTGATGACATGAGTCACAGGAGAAGCTTAAATTATAGGTTTTCTGTGGGTACTGTGCTTCACACAGCTCTGTGAACGTGAGCATGGGCACGAGTGTCCACCATGTGGCTGAGCAAGCTGGGCATGGACTCGGGGATTGTCCTCCAGGAAAGAAAAGTGTCCTCCAGGAAAGAAAAGTGACCCCCAGGCTCATCTTTGTAAAAGTAAACTTGTGTTTGCGGTAGCCTGTGACTTGGAAATCAGGAGGCCCATTTCAATTGAATACAGACTTAACTTTCCCTTAGGGGCCTGTCTCCTGATTTTGTAGAAGCTGGTCGAGTAGCCGGGCGAGAACTTGCTGCCAAAGTCTCGCCATTCCTCCTGGGTACTCAGCTGTGGGGGCTGCTCCCAGCCTTGGTCCCTCTCGTTGCCTACATACCCCTCCATCCACATCCTCCTTCTTGCCTGGCATCCCTGCTTGCCTAGATGGCTTACCTGGTGACCTTCATCCCTAAGGGACCTGAACCCTGGTCGCCATGACCTTCAAGTTCTCTGGCTGCTGCCCAGCTGATTGGCTGTCAAGTCTGGCCAGAAAGAACCAGGATCGGCCAAGAGGGTCACTAAAGGGCCAAATGTGTTCGTCTCTGTTCCCCAAATTTAATGGAAGCCTTGCTGTTCCCGACAGCCAGGATCCATACTCCTACCAGGATGGCAACCCTCCCCTGCCTGCTGGACTCCCTGCCCAAGAAATCCACGTGACTGAGAGGCAGGCAGAGCTGGAACTTTGATCGGACTCTCAGGTGTCCCCCAATGGAAGCCCTCTCTTAAGGGACCAGGATCTTTAGATCCTCAGAGGATAGATTTAGGGGGAGTAATGTACAGATCCTTCAAGTTAGTCATTAAGAATCATAGTAAACCAAGTCATTCCTAATGCCACCTGTTTGTTAGTTCTTGGGCCCAAATATCCAAACCATGGAGGGCAGGACACTATAACGGTCACCACGTGTGCATACTGGCCCCAAAGAAGGCACGCCCTCTTGGCAGGGTAGCACCTTCAAGCCAGCATCTCAGCTTTGCCTTTGAGAAGTTATTCCGTCACTCCATCAGGCCAGGATATGCCGTAAGTCATACCAGTGGTGTATCCAGTTATAATCTTTGTCTTCCTAGCTGGGTCTCTCAGAGTAGCATTAGAATGCTTGTTGGCAGAATGTTCAGATTGCAGTGCTGTGTGAAGCGCTGAAGATGGGCCAGGCGAATCCATACTCAAATACATGTTGTGTGTGTGTTAGTTGCTCAGTCGTGTCCTATTCCCTGCGACCCCACAGACTGTAGCCCGCCAGGCCTCTCTGTCCTCGGGATTCTCCCAGGCAGGAATACTGGAGTGGGTTGCCGTCTCCTTCTTCAGGGGATCTTCTGGACCTAGGGATCAAGCCCACGTCTCCGGCACTGGCAGGAGGATTCTCTACTGCTGAGCCAGCGGGGGCAATGCCAGCAGTCCCGGTTCCCCTCGCTGATGGAAAGTACGTATCTGCCACATCAGTGACTGCGAAATGCTCATAGTTGCATCTGTGTTAATCTGTAAAGCAAATATCTTTTATGTTGGTCTAGCAGTTGCAATTAGAACTATTATTTGAGTTTGTGGTTGCCCACTGTTAACCCCGAGGATCAGTCTTACAAGAGTCTGCACTTTAACTTTTTATTTTACTTTGGAATATAGCCGATTAACAGTGTTGTGATAGTTTCAGGTGCATAGCAGAGTGGCGCAGCTATACATCGACAGGCATCCATTCTCCCCAAACGCCCCTCTCATCCAAACTGCCGCATGACATTGAGCAGAGTTCTCTGTGTTGTACAGCAGGTCTTTGTTGGCTATCCTTTTTAAATAGAACAGTGTGTGCATGTCCATCCCACACTCCCTAACTATCCCTTCCCCCCATCCTTCCCCCTAGGCAACCACAAGTTTCTTCTTTAAGTCTTGTGAGTCCCTTTCTGTTTTGTGCGTAAGTTATTTTGTATCACTTCTTTTTAGATTCCATGTATAAAGGATGTCATATGCTATTTCTCTGACTTCTTTGACTCACGCTGTTAAATTTAATGAAGAGAAAGAACACAGGCCCACCAGCCATGCATCCTCTAAGTTTTAAGTGACACTAATCACTGTCATTTCTTCTAGAATATGATGTTTGGGGGTTACTATTTTGATGCTGGGACGGAGAAGTTTTAGAGGATTCCACGTTCCCACTTCACTTGCCAAGAAGCCAGTTATGTTTTTGTGTTTACCTGGAGAGGAAAGAGCCCGAGTGCCTCTTCATTTATGTGTCAGTTTTTCTGCCATGTTTTTGCCCACTTTTAAGTTACTTGTCATTTTCCTATTTATTTGAAAGAATTCTTTGTCTTATTGGCCTTTTATTGTTTTGAAGAGTGTAATATATCTACAGAAGCATGTACTTATCATAAGAGGAGAGCTCAATGAATTTTCATGACCTAAACAAATTTGTGTAAATAGATTAAAAACCAGAATATTGATAGAAAGCTCTCCTTATTGGCTGGTATCTCTTGATGAATAAAGGTTCTTAAGTTTCAGGTGTTCTAATTTATCAGTGTTTTCCTTTAAATCATTGCATTTTGTAAACTGTTTAGGAAGTTTTTGCCAAGGTCATGAAAGAACTTTCTCACATTTTTTTCCTGGAAGTTTTATTGTTTCATAGCACATGGTTTAAATCCATAACCTGTCATGAATAGTTTGTTGTATGCACCATCAGTTAGAGTCAAGACTTTTTTTTCAGATAAATATTCAGTTGACCCAGTGCCAGCCACTGAAGAGACAATTCTTTCCCAGTGACACCTTTGCATAAATTGCCTGTATTTGTGTGATTCTATTTCTGGATCCAGTAGACAGAATGTATACTCTGTTCTTTTTCTCTATTTGTTTATCCTTGCACCAGAAATACCTGTCTCAGGTACTAAAGGTTTATGATAAACTCTGACATCCAGGTCTGTAAGTCTTTCAACTTCCTTACTGTTCTTCTTCGAGACCATTTTTGCTGTTCTTGGTTCTTTTTGTTTCCATCCAAATTTTAGAGTTAACTTGTCAATTGCTAAAAAAAAAATAAAAATAAAAAAGTTCTTCTTGGGATTTTGTTTGCAGTTGCATTAAAATTAGTAGGTAAAATTTGAAAAGAATGAAATCTCTCAGTACTGAATCTTTTATTCCATGAACATTTTCTATTTCTTCCTTTATGAAGATTGTCTTTAATTTTCTCAAAATGTTATTTGCTTTGTATAAGTTTTACATGTGTTGTATTAATTTATTCCTCAGTATTTCATACTTCCATGCATCATAAATGGTTTTATTTTAATTTTTTCTCACTTTTTCTCACTGGTTTATAGAAGTTCAAATCATTTTAAACAGTGACTTCATTAAATTTGCTTCCTTATTTTAATACTTTGTAGGGTCATTGGGGGTTTCCTCAAATAATATCATGTCTCTGAAAATAATAATAATGTAAGTTTTTTATACTTATACTATACTTGCCAGTCATTTTACAAATTCATTCTTCTGGGTCCCTTCCTATGAGTCTGTGCTTTTCTTTCTAACCAGAAGAAAACAACAGGAATACCCAATATGAATTTTCCCTGAAAATATTGGAGCAGGTAAATAGTTTCTTGGACTCAGGGATTTATAACTTCCATTTGTTTTTCTGTTCTATTGTTTTGGTGGGATGTACTCAAAATACAGCTATTGCTGAACCTCCATTTTAAAATTAATTTTTATAGGAGAATAATTGATGTACAGTGCTGCGTTAGTTTCAGGTGTATAGCAAAGTGAGTTGGTTATGTATATACATATATCCACTCTTTTTAAGATTCTATTCCCATATATGTGGGGAATAGATGTCCCAATATATGTCTGTGCTGAGTCACTTCAGTCATGGCCAACTCTTTGCGACCCTAAGGACTGTAGCCCGCCAAGCTCCTCGGTCCATGGGATTCTCCAGGCAAGAACACTGGAGTGGGGTTTCATGGTCCCCTCCAGGGGATCTTCCCAACCCAGGGATCAAACCTGCGTCTCTCACATAGGCAGTGGCAGGCAGGATTCTTTACCACTAGTGCCACCTGGGAAGCCCATTCCCATATATGAGACCGTGTTTTTAAATGTGTTACATATCTTCTGTTAACTTGCATTGAGGATTTATTACTGTGTAAAATAAGCTGGAAAATTATTCTAGAACCCAATGTTCATTGCACAGATTTGAGGGACTCACAGGTTCCTAAACCTGAAAGGTCAGTGAATTTGATGTCAAACAGACCTCCAGCAACGAATCTGTCATCAGTGTTATCCGATTGCTATTGTCCTCCATCATTTTTGAATAAAATTTCAGCTATATGTTGGCATCAAAGGTGGCACCATTTCCAGTTAGAATTCAGGTTACTAAATGGAAGCATTTTCTGAAAATGTAACCAAAAATTTCAGGTAAAAATACAGATCTTCTAAAGATATTTTAATAAAATCAAAACTGCAGATATGAAATATGGCATTGAAAGGCATTCGGTGCATTGGTAACGCTCCCTGGAGGACTCTGAATGTTTAAAGCAACAGTTTGATTGAATAGAACAATAAATGCAGGGCTGAGTGTATTTTTTCTCTTTCTTTCTCATCTACTAGAAAAATATAGATAATAGAGCTCATTTATTTCCTTAACATTTCAGAGCTCCGCAGATGGGAAAACACAACCCAGTGGAAATGATTTCTGGCAACCTTGAGAAGATATGTTAGCATTTTGTGGCATTTCTTTCAGTGACATGTAAAGCCTGGCTTTCCCTCACTGCAGTGTCACAGAGAAGTGTCACAATAAAGCCAAAACAGTGTGCCCTCGGGGAAAACGAGGGAGAGGGACCATTCTCCATGCACACACAAAGGGTAATATTTATTATAAAGGCTTTCATTTCAGCTCCAAATGCTGCCTGGGCCACAGCTACTTTGCAGTGGAGAAATGCACAGAATGTGAGATTTAAAGCAAATGTTGTGTATAAATCTAATGTAATTTATGTAAATACAAATATGATGTAAAAAAGTAGAACACATTTACAGACACACAAGCTTGTGTCAGTCTGTGCAGGGCACCTGGTGGGGGAGAATTTGGAGTTGCTGGGTGGAGCCTTCAGCCGGGTTTTGGTGGAGTCCAAGGCACACAGAGTCAGAACCGGGAGTCAGAACTGTCTTGCCCTGACCTGCTTTTGTCACCAGCAGCATGGATATCACCTTCTTTGCCCACAACATGTGATATGGGAATTGTTATCCCTCTTCGTTGGATGAGGAATTTAGCATCCCAGAAGATTCAATTACTCGTTGCAGATGACACAGCTAATATTATGTAAGGAGCTTCATGCACTGTTAATATCAAATGCATTAATTTATTTGAAGCTATATTTGTATTTTTTGATAGAACCTTAATATCCTTTTCAACCTTCCACAAGTTATTGTTTGGACCCAAATGCTGAACTTGATCTTTATTATTATTATTAATGTCTTCTCATTATGTTCATTCTACTGCTCCACACTATGGACGCTGTGGGGGGAGCCTGTGTCTTAAGCACGTTTTGCGACGTTTCTTTGCTTTGACTGAGCATCATCTCCTGGTTTAATGAGACCTGAATCATTGGGATCAGCCCTGTGGCAGGTAGCTTCCTCTGGTTAGAGCGGTGACTGGTTTAATAGGGCCTGCTCCACCCAGTTGTCAGAGACAGATGGAAATTACCCAGGTACCTTGTTCTGATTTGGCGACACGTAGGGAGAGCATGAACTTTGGAGACCAGCAGGCCAGATTCAAATATCAGCCCCACAAGTTACAGGTCATGTGATTTTGAGAAGTTCTTTGTCTTCCTAAATAAACTCGGATAAAACCATTAACAAGATAATAATACTAACGGGCTGCCCTGGTGGTTCAGTGGTAAAGAATCTGTCTGCCAATGCAGGAGACATGGGTCTGATCCCTGATGCAGGAAGATCCCACGTGCCGTGGAGCAATGACGCTCGTGTGCAGCAACTACGGAGCCTGTGCTCTAGAGACCATGCGCTGCCCGTGCGCCCTAGAGCCCGAGCTCCACAACAGGAGAAGCCGTAGCCACGAGGAGCCTGCGCTCTGAAGCTAGAGAGTAGACCCCCCCTCGCTGCAACTAGAGTAAAGCCCGTGTAGCAGCGCAGCACAGTCAGAAATAAATAAAATTATATTTAAAAAAAAGAAAATGAGAACAAATTATGTAGCTCCAGGAGATAGCTTATTTTCAATAATATATACTGACAAGGCAAAATCTGTAAGAATCCCACCAGAACTAGATGTTTCACCTCATCCATCACCCCAACCATCAGAAAGAAATGGTATTTGTCGGACTGGCCAAGGCCTCCAGCCAGGTCTCTGTGATCAGTGTTTGTCCTGGTGCTGACGAAGCTTTGTTTGAATAAACCTTCCCAGCCTCTTTTCCAGAGCTCATGCTCGGCTTATACTGGTGTTTAGAGTCTACTTTCCTTTCCTGTTTTAGTATGTGAATGTCATTTGCTGGAAGCCTCTTTCATCTTTTAGAAATCTTCTTGGTTCTGGATAGTGGTTAAGTAGTCTTACTTGTGTATTTTGTGAGCATCTTGATGGAAACTCTCTTGGTTCAGGGGGCTTCTTGAACCCTCTTCACATTCCTGGGAGCTTTCTTCTCCTGTCCGGCCCCTTTCACAGGTCGTCCTCCTGGCCAGAGAAGGCGTGGGCCCCAGGAGGTCTGCTTTTCTGCGTTTGCTCCCGTGATATAGGACACATGTGTCAGGGACTGTGCTGCTTGACTGCCCAGGCTCGGGCCATGCAGTCTCCTCCTGAAAGCCCCTGTCTGCTCTCCTCATTTGCTTAGATTCTATTCTACCCCATTGTCTGTACATGGTCACTTTAAATTTGGGCTCATCAGATAAATGTTGCCAAAGCACATTAGTTTGTCTCAGAAACTTGCTCTTCTCTTCCACATCAGGATAATCTTCAATTCTCAATTTTTAATCTTCTTTTTCCGAAGAATTTCTAACCCTCTTGAATTATCCCTCCTTCCAGAATCTTTTCTTTCCCAGAAAGAATAGCACTTATTTTCTTCTGAAATTGTAAAATCTACCCTTCTAAATTCAAGAATTCATGTATATGTGCCTGTGCTCAGTCACGTCGAACTCTTTGTGATGCCATGGACTGTAGCCCGCCAGGTTCCTCTGTCCATGGAATTCTCCAGGCAAGAATACTGGAGCGGGTTGCCATTCCCTTCTCCAGGGGATCTTCCTGACCCAGGGATAGAACCTGAGTCTCTTGAGTTTCCTGTCTAGGCAGGCGGGTTCTTTACCACTGTACCACCTGTGAAGCCCAAGAATTCATGTGTGATGATGATCAGATAATTTTCACAAATGGGCCACCATGGGTATTTCTCTGTGTTGATGTTTTTAAGGAACAATTTAAGGCTTTGTCTTAATATTACTGACTATTCAACCTTCTTTTAGAGATGGAATAAATAATATCTCATTACTCTGCGACGAGGGTTCTCTCCTCTGGATCTTTTCATCTTAAGCCCTCACATTTTTCTCCAAAGAGCATTTAATAAATATATGTCAGAGACTCAGTGTTGGCTGAACCCTCTGGTCTTCCTAGATCTCACCAAGAGAATGTTTGTTTTAACTTCAGCACAGAGTGAGCTGCACTGACGCCAAGCGAGCTATATGTAGGAAATGTGTTTTCAAAGGGCCATCCTCAGGAGGACTTCCAAATAAAACACTATGAGAGCAGGAGTAAGGATAAACTGTGGTCCATTTTTGTGAAATCCAATCTCCTTTCTCCTCCTTTTATGTTTGTTCTGTGTGCCAAATGGGTGAGACTCAAACGGCAGAGTGCCATGAGCATCCTTCCACTTTTTTCTGTGCCTGGAGATGGGCTGATCAAATGTTCACAGCCTACCCACCCCACATTCACACACTTAATGCCCCGTCTTTCAAGTCAAAGCCCAGGATATGGCATCTCAAGTTTGACATGCAACTGTGGCAGAGATAAGCAGTTTCAGTAGCAAACAACTATCCAAAAAACCTTGAGATTTATCCATACTGGACACATTTCTTGTAGCTGGTGGTATATTTTTCACATTAGCTCTTTCTTGGGATTAACAAACCAGTGCAAATCTTGTTTCATCCGTCCCTGGGTATTTAGTCTAGTGCCAGGCAAAGCTCAGATTAACATATGCTTACTCAGGATTAAGGATGATTTTTTTATTTTAAACTCTTCTGATCGGCAGTAAAATAGAATCTACACAGTTCAATGAATTCAACTCACCGGCTGTTTTTGTTAGTGCCGACAACTAATCCCAAACTGGGCCACAACTTCCTTTGGGTTTACTTGGTGATGGTCAAGGGTCAGGCAGCCGTGAACTCTTTTGCCATGTTCTTAACCTGTGTCTGTTACTGCAGCGCTGCACACGATTGCACCACGGCCAAGAAGAGAAGAGCCGGGGAGCAGGCTTTGGGGGTCCCGGTGAACAAGAGAAAGTCCCTGCTCATGAAGCCCCGACACTACAGCCCCAGCGTGGACTGCGAGGAGGGATGTGCAAACCAGACGGAGGCAGAGGGGCAGGACGACCGCCTGGAGACCAACAATCACCCCAGCACAGGTAGAAAGGGGCCTGGCCCCAGCTTTACTTCACTTCTTCCCCAGCACACAGACCCAGGCCCACCTTAGGGGGATCTTGCCGCGTGTATGGTGGGAGAGCCCATCCCAACGTGGGATCAAAACCAGACACTGGTTTCCCTCAGCATCTGCTAGCAAGGACCGGTTTTCCTCTGTTACTGCAGGGAGGCCAAACATAAGCCACAGAGCGTCCTTGCCCCTGGGCTGTTTGCAGGAGCACAAGCTTGGACTGTGCCTCTTTCTGCAGGAGGTAAAAGCTGCTCAGCCTTGCAGTTGAAAAGGACCTTGACTCAGCAGTGGGGCGGATGTTTAATCCCTAAAAGAGAAAACCTCAAAATGAGCTTTACAACATTTCCAAATGACATATGAGATGCAGTCTCTATTTTGAAATTTTACTTTGTTCATTTTTTACTGATGTTTATAACTGATTCACAGTATTAAGTTTCAGGTGTACAGCATAGTGTTCGGTATTTTTTCTGAATACCATAAGCAGTTATAATTGTATACCATAAACAGTTATAATTCCCTGTGCTGTATGATACACCCTGTTGCTTATCTATTTTACACATAGTAGTTTGCATCTCTTAATCCCCCATCCCAAATTTTATTTTGAAATTCTTAGGATGTGCTTCTCCCCAGTTCATGGTCACACCCACTAGACCTGGTTGTCACAGTACCTCCAGGAGCTAGACCATCACAGACCACTTTGTGCATGAGGCTGACACTGAAGGACATGCGAAGTATCTCAAAAGTTTTTTTTTTTAATTTTTAAATATAAATTTATTTTAATTGGAGGTTAATTACTTTACAGTATTGTGTTGGTTTTGCCATACATCAACATGAAGTTTGTTTTTAAAAATACATGGAGATCTAAAGCTTGACTTAATTAGAAAGTGAAAGTAAATGTACGTATCTGCTATTAGACCTAAGTATGGGCTTCCCTGGTAGCTCAGGTGGTCAAGAATCTGCCTGCAATGTGAGAGACCTGGGTTTGATCTCTGAGTTGGGAAGATCCCCTGGAGAAGGACATGCCAAACTACTCCAGTTTTCCTTTCTGGAGAATTCCATGGACAGAGGAGCCTGGCAGTATGTGGGTTGCAAAGAGTTGGACAGCACTGAGCGAGTAACACTTTTCACTTTCATGTGCTGTTACATACACATTTTTTTGAATGTGTTTTTAAGTAATCAAAATATACCAAATAAATTGTCGTTTGGAAAGAAGTATACATTATACAAGCCTAAGGCAATGAGATTCTTAGGTCATAAAAACCTATGCATATAGAATGGTAGTAATTGCAATAGGAGTTAACAGAAGTGTCAAAGTGTATTGATTGAGTGGATGAAAATCTTGGAGCACAATCATTGGTCTCCAGTAATCTCAACTTGCAAGTAGTGTGAGGTTCTGTAGTTAAAACAATTGTATTCTTACTTATTAGCATCGGAGTAAATTTCCTGACTTTTCTGTATTTAACATACGTCTTCAAGCCTCATGGCTCATCTGTAAATTATCATCCTTGACTTTTTCATTTGTTTGTTTCCTTGGGCTGGTCAGTTTCTTGTTGATTCCTGAAAATTGCAGGTTGAATCTAATGTCAGGAAAAATCCTTGATTTAGTATTATTAGACTTGAGGTATAAGGAGATGCAAGAGACACGGGTTTGATCACTGGGTAAGAAAGATCCCCTGGAGTAGGAAATGGCAACCCACTCCAGTATTCTTGCTTGGGAAATCCCATGGACAGAGGAGCCTGGCGGGCTACAGTCTATGGGGTCACAAAGAGTCGGACATGACTGAGCACAGCATATACACACAAAATAATTAATACTATTGACATTAATTTACCAAGTATTTAAGAAAATTGGCATCTTTTACACCAACACATTTTGCAGGTGCTGTGAGGACCAGGTCTGTACCTGCCCACTGGCTTCCCATCTTCTGTTGTCACTGAATGATCATTATAGGTGCTTGATATTGACCAGGAAAATATACTGCCAAATGTTCTCAGTTAAATATTCACTTATAAGCACTGATGGACATCTTTATGCAGCTTCAGAAAGGTTCACTTTTTTATATTTAATATTAGAACCACCACTACTAATAATGAATATGCTAAACTTACACTGTGGTGGCCATTACTTTTGATTCTCACTATATCCTGAGCATATAAATTGTATCACTTAACCCACCCAACAGTGACATGACTGTGTAATTGTGACCACAGGTGTGCAGATGAGACCACTGAGGACAAACAGGTTAATGCTGAAGGTGATGCAGCTTGTAGCTGTTGGAAAGAAGATAATTAAGAGACAGTCGAAGGAGAAGCAAGATTCTGATCTCTCAGCTAACCATGCTCCATAATCCAATCCTCATGCTCTGAGTACCTTTAGAAGGCAGATTGGGCAAAGTCCCCAGCAAGTCAAGTCATGAAGTTACATGTCCAGAAATGACCAGTCCCAGGTGCTCCCTTCCTTGGTTGAGAGAGGAAAACTCTAAGTGGCCTTCAGCCTCCTAAGCAAGTCCCCTAGAGAGAAAGAGAGCTGGGTTTTCATCCAAGCTCAGCCTAAGGGCTTTTATCTACCATGCAGGTGCCCCAAGGTATTCACTTGACCAGGTGTGTGCCTGACTGTGTCTTCAGTGGGCAGTGTAGGTGATGAGAGAAGATACAAGCTCATGAAAGCCAAGGTCATGAACGTGAGTCCCTTTAATGGCAAAACTGTGCCTCATGCGCCTTCTGCCAGTTATCTTTCCAAGAGCTGCCCGTGGGCAATAAGAATGATAGAAGAGGGACTTGCCTGGTGGTCCAGTGACAAAGATTCTGAGCTCCCAGTGCAGGAGGCCTGGGTGTGATCCCTGGTCAGGGAACTAGATCCCACATGCTGCAACTAAAGATCCTGTATGCTACGACAAAAACCCAGTGCCACCAAAGAAACATTTTTAGAGAAAGAGCGATAGACAGAAGAAAATTTAGACAAAAAAGGCAGATGCACCTTTTCCACTGGGGCAAACAGAAGGTGAGCTCAAAGCACCATCAGGAGGCAGGTCGAGCTCATGCGTTCCCAGTGCAGATGAAGGAAAGAAGCGGGGTGAACCACTGTCTGGAGTCCTCCCCAGGCTGTGAGCCCTAGCTCGTGAGCCTGAGAGATTCCTCACACTCGTGGGAGCTCTGAGGGCTGGGATGACATTTTGAACATATTATCTCTCAAGAAACAGCAAGTAAGGGATAAGCCACTCGCACTTAAAAACTTTGAAAGACGAATTCATTTCTTAGGGCTTTTATTCTCAGCACAACTGACGTAACTCAGGAGCCCTGGAAAACTAATTTACCTGTAAAAATCATTTAGCTAGAAACAGAAAATCCGAAACTTAGTTATACTAAAGGAATCAAACTCAAAATGTGTTGGGACTCTAAGAGGCTTTCTTTCTTTCAATATTTATTTTTATTTCTGGCTGCATCGGGTCTTAGTTGCAGCGCGCACTTTCTCTAGTTGCAGTGCACAGGCTCAGTTGCCCCACAGCATGTGGGATCTTAGTTCCCCAACGCAGACTTGAATCTGTGTCTCTGCTTTGGAAGGCAGATTCTTAACCACCGAACCACCAGAAGGATTTCTTTTGTTTAAGCCGTTTTGATGCAGAACAGCTGACATGCATGGTCACTGCTCTGTACATTCAGGATTACCAGACCCCTCAGAGAAGAGAATTTGATGTAAAGTAAATCAACAAATGTGAGCTTTTACATATCAGGCCCCCAAAAGAACAGTTTATTTATTTTTTGCTCTACGAGGAAAGTGTTGCCCCTCTCCAAGCCCAGGAGTGTACCAGAGGAACTTTCCATCACGTGTTGTGAGATGCACTATGTTAGTTTTTGCTTTGTTGTTGTGTTTGTTTTATGTATTTTTATTTACATTAGGTTGTGTTGTTTTTCATCACCAGTTAGCTGACAGGTGTATTTTAGTATTTTCCTATAATTCAGTCTTGAAAGTATCCAGATTTGGGCAAACAGTAGGCACCTGGCTTCAGAGTTGACTCTTAGCCCCCTATTGGCTGGCCATGTGAACTGGGCAAGCCCTTAGCTCTCTTGAACCCTGGTTTCCCTTTGGTAGAAGAGATTCAAAAGTACCTTTCTTGGAGTTATTGTGAAGATTAAATGTAATAAGTACCTGGACAGCATACCAGGGACATGCCAATTTATTGTCAGGATATCTTATTATTGGCTCACTGGCCACTGGGATATCAGATCATCCTTTTAAAAAATTTTGACTGTGCTGAGTCTTTGTTGTGGCTCTAGGGCTTTCTCTAGTTGCAGCACGGAGGGACTTCTCTGGTTGCAGAGCACAGGTTCTAGAACACGTGGGCTCCACAGTTGGCAGCACCGGGCTCAGTAGTTGCAGTGCACCAGCTTCATTGCTCCGAGGCATGTGGGATCTTATTCCCCAACCACGGATCAAGCCCATGTCCTCTACATTAAAAGGTGGATTCTCAATCACTGGACTACCAGGGGAGCCCCTTATCATTGCTTTAAAGATGAGGACCCGGGACTCCAAGGACAGCAGCCTGCCTGAGATCACACAGGGCATGACCCCAGTCTCTGGACTTCAGACCTGGGGGGAGTCTTCCTCCACACTGTGCACAGACCCTCCCGTCCCCCAGGCAACTGGTGATCACAGCGTGTGTGATGTAGACAATATCAACCAGGGCTGAGTCCTCTTCAGATGCAAGACTGGGCCCTCCCACGGCCGGCAGGTCACTACTCACTCTGAATGAACACAGGCCCCACCTTGTCCAGGTGGAGGCTCCTATGTCTCCTCTGCCATCGCTCGTTCTGCTGCAGCGTCGGGAAAGGGACAGTGTCCATCCTTTACTGATGACCCGTAGGGTGTCACCTGCTCTCCCATGAGGCTGAGGAGCCATCGCAGTTGACACAGACACATGCCAGGCCCAGACTCAAATGAGGTCCCCACCACAGATCTCATGGGTTATTTCAAGGGCAGAAGCACAAAAGAGATGACTGAGCCACCCCGGAAAGTAAAATTGCATAAGCATAGAGAATATAGGGAGCCTGGGCACCCCGTCACAGATCTGTCAGGCTCGAAGTGAACTCAGTGTCTCTCTCTGTGACAGTGACAGTGACGGCAGCGGGTGGGCACATGGCGGGTTAGTTGGCAGGTTTGCTGAGCATGCCTGGAAACCCCCGGACACCGCACGCCGGCACCTCTCCCGGCAGGGCTCCTCTCTTTCTGAAGAATAATTAATAAATATTTTCTTTTAGCATATAACCAACAGTTGAACCAAACAATTATGGAAACTGGAAGTGACCCAAAACGCTCGCATTGGCAGCGGCTCGGTGACACGCATTGTCGGGCACACGTGCACGGCTGTCACCCCGCCTCTCCGACGATCTGCACTTAATAGGAATATTTTAAACTATGTAGCTAAGCAACAGAGGTAATTGTTGCTTTCCAGAGCTTTTGTTAGCACTCTCACACAGCCCAAATATGCATAATTAGGTATAATGTCTATAAATCATTATTGTACACATGTGGGTACTTAAGTGGAGTTGAGAGAATAGTTCAATGAATTGAGCATATTCACGGAAAACGCTTTTTATTTGTTTTCTGTAGTTCATAATACTCTAAAATTATCATAACCCTTTACACTTTCTCTTAATAGCCAGCCGTGATATTGAGAAAAACTTCATTTGCATTTTAGACTATGTTTAATATATTATTTAAACCTGGAGTTCCTCTGATATGAATTCAGGAGTGGATAGACCATCCTCTCAAATATTATGGGCTGGGTTTTGCCAGCCTCTTTTCTAGGAAGTAAAATGTTAAATTTTTCAGTTTATGTTGAATAGATCCCAACAAAGGACTGCACCCTATAATCAGTGGCATTTAAAGGGGCTAGTGTTGTGACTCAATTCTTCTCTTCATCCAAAAATGCTTTTAGTTACTATGGCAATATTTACTTGATCCTGGCAGTCCACTGTTGATTTAGGGAGATAATTACCAGAAAGGAAGATGATGGAGATGTATTTTTGAGTGTCCTTGTCAGAGACAATGTTTATAAAAAATTAAATGGGACCCAAAAAAAAGGGATATTGTCTTCTGCACAGACACCCTCTCCTGCAGCCCTTCCGTGGGACGCCTGTGCTTTTCTTCCCTCCCAAGATGTGCATTAACGCAGAATGCCCTGCACTTGGTGTCTTTAACAGTCTTTAAGGAGGCTTATTATTTTGTCTTCCCATCCCCCACTCTGCCTGTAGAGACACAGAAATGGTCCCGTTTTTTTTTTTTTTTTTTT
>SJYQ01095394.1:110877-140490 GCA_006410935.1 Redunca redunca
TTTTTTTTTTTTTTTTGTCTTCATGAATGCCAGGGACCACTGCCGGGTTGTCTGCTGTATTTCATAGGCTGGCAAGCACTGAGCTCCCTGGGTAACCCCTCCCCAGGTGCCAGGCTGGGGCTGGGGCACCCACGGACCTGCACCTCCGTTGGTGTGTTTGCATGGGGACAGTGTATATAAATAAACACATAGTCTGTCACCCCGACTAGGCCACTGCCAAGAAGGAAGGGGGGTGACACTCATGGCTGCTCTGGATGCAAATACAACAAGGACAGACGGGTACTTGGGCACCTGTCCTCAATCCCAGGCCTTCTTGACCATCAGGACTGGGAACAACTAGCTGACATTCAGCATCCTCCAACTATCCCTACCTTCCTTTTCACATAAGTGTACATGGGTACCAGGCCAGAAACTGTGCTGCTGGTCAAGGCATTATTCCATCTTACTCTTTTTCCATGTACTTGTGTTTCCCTTGGTGTGGAATTTTCATGTTACAGGTATGAAAGTGATCAGGGCTTCTTTTAGTTACCATCTCTGTATAGACGTGTTGTATATTTTAGCTAACATTCCATAAAATCTGAAAGTTTGTTTGGGATACTATAGAAGTAGAGAAAATCAACTGAATAAGCTTTGAAAATATATTGCCAGCTAGCAGAGAAAACCAATGAATAGTTCCTTTAAAATGTATAATAGGACGTATATTTGATTTTCTTCCAGTTGGCTGAGACTTACAAATATAAGAGGTACAGTAATGTGAATTTCACATTCAGAACTCTGATGGTTGAGCATTTATTTCAGTAACTAAACACACTTAGCTCTGACATGTTGAAAATTCAAATAGCTCATTTCTTTAAAGGTAATTCTTAAGAAAATTAAGGTCTGAATTTTACTTTGTTTTGTCAACAGTGTATATTTTTCTACCCAATGTTTATAAAACTGATGGAGTCCACATATTCACATATTGCATCTATTATATATTCGCAAAGAGTCGGACACGACTGAGCGACTGAACTGAACTGAACTGATATATGTATGTGTGTGTGCTAAGTCACTTCAGTCACGTTTGACTCTTTGCAACCCTATGGACTGTAGACTTCCAGGTTCCTCTGTCCCTGGAATTCTCCAGGCAAGAATACTGGAGTGAGTTTCCATGCCCTCCTCCAGGGAATCTTCTTGACCCAGGGTTCGAACCCGTGTCTCCTGCACTGCAGGCGGATTCTTTACTGCTGAGCCACCAGGGAAGCCCATTGTATATGTATCTATTTATTTATTGGTCATTGTAATTTCCTTAAAATATTTTTATTCTTGTTTTTCAAATAATGGCTTTCTTTTTCTCCTTGAAGAAATCATGATAAAACCCATGGATGAGAAGTTTCATTCAACCGCACAAGAAAACTCAGATGGGAAGGAAGATAGATATGGCTGTTATCAGGAACTCGTGGTCAAATCTCTAATGCACTTGGGGACACTGGAAAAAAGTGCATCTGTTCAGACCATAAGTGAAAACTTAAACGACAGTGGCATCCAATCTCTAAAAGCAGAGGGGGATGAAGTGGACGAGTGCTTTTTGGTTCCTTCCGACGATGGAAAAGATAAGACCGACAACTCCCAGCTGCGGTTCTCGCCCTCCTCTGACAGCGACAGTAACTCTGAAAGTGTGGAGAATGGTTGGGACAGTGGCTCCAACTTCTCAGAAGAAGCCAAACCTCCGAGGGTCCCAAAGTATGTTTTAGTGGATGATAGGAAAGACCTACTGGAAGTTCCCGAAATAAAAACTGAAGGCAACAAGTTTCTCTCCTGCAAAAATGTGTGTGATTCAGAGACAGAAAGGAAAGACCCTCAGAACACTCCATTGGACCCATCAGATGGCCCAGCCCAGCCCTCCTTCCCAGGGAGTGAGGACCGCGGTCACAGTCGTGGGTGTCCGGCCACGGGGACAGAGGAGGCCACTGCCCTGGAGAAAGCCAAGGGGAACCTTAGTCTGCTGGAGCAGGCGATTGCCCTGCAGGCTGAGCGAGGCTGTGTCTTCCACAACACCTACAAAGAGCTGGACCGCTTTCTGCTAGAGCATCTCTCGGGGGAGAGGAGGCAAACCAAAGTCATCGACATGGGTGGAAGACAAGTCTTTCCCAATAAACGTAAGAACCAGTTTTGCTTTTATTTCATTTATAATTGCTTTAGAGTTGGGGGTGGAGAACGAGTGAGATTTGATTGCTTCTGCCAGATAGCTTTTTGACAATTTAACACAGTTTAAAAATCTAATTTGTACTATAAAATTACCTAAATTTTCTCCTATTCTCTAGCTTGTTCTCAGGTCAAGCTTGGTTGGTTTTACTTGGTTTTCACACACAAGAAAAATCATTGACTGTGTTTCTCTTAATATGACTTCTTTAAAATATATCGTACTTTTTTTTTTTTAAAAAAAGTGGTATGTTGGATACGTTAGAAGTACATTAGTATTTACTGAATTTTAACTGTTCTTTCCCACCCTCTTTCTGGGATCATCTCACTGGCTTGGAGTTTCGTCAACATCAGGCTACTTGCAAGCCAGGCAAGATGTTCTCATCATTCTTGGGACGAGACTGGGAGCTAATTCCTTTATAAGCCTATGCTTTAAACAAGCTCTCTGAGTCTGGGTCTGGAAGCATCTGGACTGAACTTGAATGAGAAAGTCAATGTGCTTGGAGGAGACCTTAAAATCAGTCCTCAGACTTTGGGAAACTGCATCTCCCATGAAGACGTACCCCACCACCCCACCGAGTCTTGCACTGTGTGGGCCTGGTGATGAGTCCTTCAGTTAAATGGGGTTTCCCAAGGGGTGGTCCTTAAGGGCAACCTACTCCAGGGGACTGGCTCCTCCTCCAGGGGATCTTCCCTACGCAGGGATCAAGCCTGTGTCTTCTCCATCTCCTGCATTGCAGGTGGGCGCTTCGTCACTTCACCACCTGGGAAGCCCTAAGTTACACATATACATCTATCTATTCTTTTTCAGATTCTTTTCCCATGTAGGTCATTATAGAATATTCAGTATAATTCCCTGTGCTATACAGTAGGTCTTTGTCAGTTATCTATTTTACATGTAGTAGTGTGTATATGTCATTCCCCAATTCCTAATTTATCTCTCCCACCCCACTCTTCCCCACTGGTAACCTTAAGTTCATTTTCTATGTCTGTGAGTCTGTTTCATGGATAGGTACCATTTTTTTAGATTCCACGTATAAGCAACATCATATGATGTTTGTCTTTCTCTGTCTGACTTACTTCACTCAGTATGATAATCTCTGGGTCCACCCATGTTGCTGCAAATGGTATTATTTTATTCTTTTTTATGGCTGAGTAATATTCCATTGCATGTGCATACCACATCTTCTTTATCCATTCTTCTGTCAGTGGACATTTAGGCTCATTGATATCTTGGCTATTATGAAAAGTGCAGCGATGAACATTAGGGTGTATATGTCCTTTTGAACCAAACCACATTTTCCTCCAGATATGTGCCCAGGTGTGGGGTGGCTGGATTATATGGTAACTCTAGCTTTAGTTTTCTGAGGCCCCTCCATACTGGGCTCTATAGTGGTTGTACCAGTTTACATTCCCACCAGTGGTGCAGGAGGGTTCCTTTTCCCCACACCCTCTCTAGCATTTTTTTGTTTATAGACATTTTAATGATGGTCATTCTGACTGGTGTGAAGTGGTACCTCACTGTAGTTTTGATTTACATGTCTCTAATAATTAGCAATGTTGAGCATCTTTTCATGTGCATAACTTGCTTTTTAAAAAGCAAGTTCCTGAGGTGATTCTTGGACACCATAAAATCTGAGAATCACAGAATTATGGAAGGAATAGCATAGAGAGGGTCAAGTTTGGGGACTTTCAGGGTTGATGAGAATAATGTGCTATCTGGCTAGATGTTTTGATCTGAAATTTACCGAGAAATCGAGTGGGTATTTTAAACCCATTTTAGTACTCACCTGCAGTCTTGTCTAATACTCTGTTGCAACTCATCTCTGAGGAAAAAAGAATAAAACAATGTCATTTGGTGAGGGAGAAGACAAGTAGTTCTTTGGGTACATACTGTAAGGGCTGAACATTAAGGATCAGCATGTAGTCTGGGACAGGATGCTGTATAAGCAGCCATGAGCACTCCATTTACACTCAGCTTGGAAACGTACCCGTGTGTGTGTGTGTGTGTGTGTGTGTGCATGTGTGTGTGTTTTAATAAACAACAAAATCAGAAAAAAAGATGAGATTTACTTCCTATTCCCAAACCCCATCATTTCCAAAGCACTCTATTTCCTCTCTTCTAAGACACACAGTTTTCCTATTTTAGCATCTCTGTAAAATTAGAAGGGTGTGCCATTATTCAGTTTGCAACTGTTTTTCCTTTCTCACTGGCACATAGAATAATGTTTCCTCTTGCAACTGATGGCATCTTCAGCCACTGATAACTCGACTTCAGAGACACTTTGTTCCACAGTTTAAAACACATGATAATTCTTTGGTCTCTTTTACAGAACTTTCAAAACGTTTTTTGTTTACAAACATTAGCAAGGCAATAGAATGTGAGTTAGGGAATATAGGTCATGGTGGAGCCTTAGAGAATCGCTCATGGAACTAGATGAGTCCACGGTGTAGCCTGTGTATGTGTGTGTGTGTGGAGGGGGTGAGGTCATGCCTTGGGGTGTCAAATCTGTGCAGGGAACTTCATTCCAGACAGGAAGAAACAGGCAGAACAGTGAAGCCGACTGCAGGGACTTCAGGCTTCTCCCAGAGGATGTCCAAGTTCATACTCTTCTTCTCATCCCTGGTGTGGGATCATAAGAGGAGCTGTTTTTTGTTTTGTTTTGTTTTGTTTTTCTCCTGAGAGCATATTCCATGCACCTAAGTTAACACCAGGTTTCCCAGGCATCTCAGTGGTAAAGAATCCACCTGCCAAAACAAGAGATGCAGGTTCAATCTCTAAGTCAGGAAGATCCCCTGGAGGAGGGAATTACAACCCACTCCAGTATTCTTGCCTGAGAAATCCCATGGACAGAGGAGCCTGGTGGGCTACAGTCCATAGGGTCTCAAAGAGTTGGACACAAACTGAGTGATTAAACAATGACAAGTTAGCACTAACTTCCCATGTGCCTCGGGCATGGGACTTTGCTCTCTGAGAATACTAGGAATTTAAAGTATCGTTTCACCCAAGTCTTAAGTTACCAGGTTTGGCTGTCCTGTTGCCACCAGCCACAGGGAGATTTTGTGTCACAGGGTAAGTAGAGTCACCGTATAATTTATTCTACAGCCTGTGACATTTTCAGGGTGAAGGGGAGCCATGAGAACAAGCCCATGAGTCCATCAGGATGTCAGGTCACCAGAGTACAAGGCCATTTTCATTAAGCAGCATCCAGGAAAGGAAATGAAGAAAGAAAAGCCAGGCCAGAGAGCCCTCCCACACCCAGAGCTGCTGCTGTGCTTGGTTCAGGCACGGGGCTGGCCCTAGAGAGCACTGTGGGCATATTTGTTCCCACAAGGAGGGGCTGGCAGACACGGCCCCCACCTGGGCAGGGGCCAGCCTCCCTTATCTCCCACACCCCCTCTGGCTTCCCGCAGGCAGATAGCGTGGCCAGACCTCTCACCGTGGTTTGGAAATGCGGCCTCACCTGGCCAAGATCCGAGGGAGGGAGGCCATCAGAATTCAGGTCGCTTCTTCTTTCCAATGCGCTCTCGTGTCAGCAGCCCCCATCCTGATTTCATTTTAATCAAACGTCGAGGGTTTTGACTAGCTTTCTGCAGACATTCTGTACCCAAACGAACTTGAAATTTGGCAGCATTTTCAGACTCAGTGAAAAATAGCCCCACAAAATCATCCAACATGTCAGAACTCTTCATACATCCCTTTGTCTCTCACAGAAAACAATATAGTCTCCACATCCTGGCATTAAATGCTGTCTCCGGAAACACACACGCTGGCTATTCCAGTATCCCTTCCCACCAACCGCGTCCTTTCCCTGCCAATCCCTGGCCCCTCCACCCCAGGCAGCACTTCTAACTCCAAGGGTCCTTGGCTCCTCCCGCTTTGTTAAAACTAGCACCGCCCCCCCCCGCCCCCAATAATTGCATTACACGTGACCTGCTGTGCCCATCTGCCCAGCACCGTTTACCCTCTAAAAACTGGGGTGACATGGCCACACTGAGGCACGTCTGCTTCCACGATATTCATCGGGCAGCGCTGCCTGGCGCTCTGTGCCACTTCTGGAGCCGGAGCATCTGGCCCTCGGCGTCCTCGCAGCTGGGACCGTGCCTGCACCTCTCGCGCGTGGCTTCCATGCGGCAGGACCTCGTGAACTATTGACTTTCACTTTCAGCACTGTGTGTTCCCGATTCCTGATGATGGAGTTCTGATGAGCCGCCGTCTCTGCACCATGCTGGGCCTTTCTCTGAAGCCCTCTCTGCCCATTCTGGTCCTGATTCTCTAGAAGTCCCGATGTGAGGGATGTGAGGGGCAGACCTGTCCCAAGCTGGCATTGTCACTTAACTCACTAGTTAAGAGTGCAGTTTCACCTCTGAGAATGCATTTTGCTTTTAAGCTTATCTACCCTCTCAGTCATGAATATAAACATATTCATATTTAGTCCTCATTTATTTTATGTATTGATGTAATCCTTAATCTAACCCTCAGGCTTCCCCAGTGGTTAAGGGGTAAAGAATCCACCTCCAGTGAAGGAGATGCAGGAGATACAGTTCCAATCCCTGGGTCAGGACGATCCCCTGGAGAAGGAAATGGCAACCCACTCCAGTCTTGTTGCCTGGAGAACTCCATGGACAGAGGAGCCTGGTAGGCTACAGTTTATGGGATCGCAAAGAGTCGGACATGACGGTGCACACATGCACACACAGGCACACATGCTCACACTTATTATCTAAGCCCCAGTCTCATGTGTGCTGGGAAATGAGGACCTTGAGCTGTCTTCCGCCCACGCCCTCTCGGCTGCCTGACTGTGTGGGTTACTGAGTGTCCCTTTACTCTACAGCTGCGCATGTGGTCTACCCCCACTCCCCACCGTGTTCTGACAGCACCCTGTAAACCACTCCAGGCTGCCCCACTCTCTTGCTCCCACACTTTGCAGGTCTCCCCCAAGGACAGGCCTCTCCTTGCCAGGCCTCTATCTTCAGTTTCTGCACCAGGAGGGAAACCATAGTCCCTTCTCCTCCGTGGCTGCTGCAAGTTGATCCAGGGCTGTGGACCATGGGGGTCTGGGCTTCCCGGGCCCCTGCGGCCCTGTCCACTGGCCAGGACCGGCGAGAGGTGGCCTCTTGTCAGGTCAGCCTCCCGACGTGGCTGGAACCCAGAGCCCTGGGGCCACTACACCTGCCACCGGGACCTGCTGGGCTGGCCAGGCAGTCCCTCCTCAAAGAGGACAGCTTCTTCATCGTGTGATGGTTGAGCCTGGCTTTTCCAGATTCCCTCAGTAAGAGACAGTGTGGGTTTAAATAAATCCCTTCTCTTTTGCTTTTCTAGAACCTACTCATCCCCTGGCGTGGGGCTGACTTTTCACAGCTACGATCTGACACGACAGCTTGAGACCATCTCTGTGTTTCGACACACCCTCACCCTGTCTCAGCCTCTGCTTAAGATACCAAGAAAATCAGAGAGAAAGCACATTTTCTGCTCCCGCGGGTCTTAGTGGAGGGTCTTATTCAGGGCGATTTGAGGCGAGTGCTTATTATGCGGAGGCTGAGCAGCGTGAGAAGGCCGCCCCCGCAAGGGCCGCTCTCTGAAGGGAGGGCGAGGACTGACCAGCTGTCTTTCCGTTTAACTCCTCTGTAGACTCACCGAGGCCTGAGAAGAGGGAGACCAAGTGCCCCATCCCCGGGTGCGACGGCACAGGGCACGTGACGGGACTATATCCCCACCACCGCAGCCTTTCGGGATGCCCCCACAAAGTGCGGGTCCCCCTGGAGAGTGAGTGCCTCCTGGCCCTGGAAGAAGTCCGTGGAGTCGCCCACTTTCTCCTCCAGTTTGGGCTTAGACATGGAAATACCAAGTTTTCTGTGTCAAGACAATTTCCGTCTAGCCGGGTGTTTTAAAATACAGCGTATTCATAAAAACACTGGGGTGCAGTGAGGCCAATAGAGCAAGAGATGACTGGCATTGTAAACATAACTTGCTTCTCACAGTTCCCAAGAGGAGGGGGCTCCTCGGGCCAGGCGGGGCCTCCAGGGAAGCACCAGGGCCAGAAGGGAAGGAGGGAAGTTGAGGAGAGCAGGGACGAATCATTGGCAAGAGCCTTTGCTGAAGTAAGCAGGTCTCAGATCAACCAACTGGAATTTTTCCTGGGAGCTCTGGAGCTTGGGGGCTGTCTGTGGTTGTCTGGGACCTGGCCCTGGGGGTTAGAAGAGGTGGAGAGTGTCCTGGAGTGAGAATCAGATGGGGGAGGATGTCAGACGTGGACTCCCAACTGTCTGGTTTGCATTTGAAAAGTGTTTACAACCTCTGGGAATTAGGGAGCCCCAGGTGGGGCCATCTCCCCAGAGTCAGCAAGACCCCAGTGTCAAGGCATCAGAATATACAGGAGATAAAAGGCCTGAGTGATGCTCTGTGTGCCCTGTGGTCCTTTCTCACCTGAGATTCCAGAGCATCACCTGTGTCCCCCTCCTCCTTGGCAGCAGGGACACCTGGCATCTGAAGCGTTGCCCAGAACATTTTTGCAGAGTGAGGGCTTTGTTGGTCCCTCCACCCATGTCCCCCCATGAGCCCCGAAACTGGAGGGAGAGGGGAGGGAAGAGCTGCTCCTAAACCTTGAAATACCTGCAGGCTCCGTCCTCTATTTTGGAGACTCTTATTGAAACACCTCTTAAGCCACACAACCTGCCCTGATGGGCATGTCTCAGTGCCAGCCGCCCCAAAGACGTTTAATACTGGACATTCGCATGGGCTTCTAGTCTTCAACCCGAAGTTGTATGGGAAGGGAGCAAGCTGAATTGTGACTAAGTTCATTTGGATGCGAAGTTGAGATATCAGTTTCTTGGCATGTGATGTACTGGTAGTAAATTGCTCTTTTCTTTTCTGTGCTATTTTGTGCTTAGTTCTTGCCATGCATGAAAACGTGCTCAAGTGCCCCACCCCAGGATGCACGGGACGAGGGCATGTGAACAGCAACCGCAACACGCACAGGAGGTAATACAAATGAGACTCCAGGGACTTAACCTGTGTTATCACTATTGCCGGATCACTGTCAACTGTGTTAGCACTTGACATAGATAAGAAATATTCTCAATGTGTGGAGAGTAAAAAATAAAATACCTCATTATTTCCCTAGAAATTTTCATAGAGCAGCCAACAAAAAATGTCATATTTGAACACCAGGGATAGATACTCATATAGGGACACACACAGAGTGTGACCTCTGCTCTGAACCTCCCCAGAGCTGTTTGATATTGGAAAGAGTGGCTTAAGGGTTCTCTTGAACCCCATCCAATGTGCATTAAAGCAGTCACCAAGAAACTTCAGAGTGCTGAAGGTAAACATCATTTCATTTCATTGAGAGTTATTCCACAGAGATTGCAACTAACTTAAAACACATATGTGCATTTATGTATTGCATACCTGTAAATATTTTGGTAAAATGCTTATTGTTTTACATATATTATGTATAGATTATGTAATCATGAGATACTATTTGATCCATATGAATATTGCCAGAAAACTTATATTCTGTACTCTCCATTTAAACTAAGATGTAAAATTAAGTTCCTAACATTTTGCCTATATACCCTAAGCTANNATATACCCTAAGCTATTATATCATGGAATTATCTATAGTTGGACAATTGCCGTTGGATGAATGCATTCTGTTAATACTTAAAATATCACCAAGTTTCCAAATAATTCAGTTATATCTCCTTTACATAATATTTTGATTTTTAAATGAGTTTGTTTTCTATTACCTCTGAGATGAGATTTGGGGACAAATGTTGACACAGTAGTTTTGCAAAGCCCTCTGGGATCTTTTAGGAATGATGCTAAGAGAACTATTAATACTATTACGACAACATTTGGTGCATGCCAAGGATGAGTGAGGTAGGTGCCCAAGCAAATTACATTCTCGTTTTAACTCAGATCTGCCCACTTTTTTTTTTTTTTTTTAACAGTCTTTCTGGTTGTCCAATTGCTGCAGCTGAAAAACTGGCTATGTCCCAGGACAAAAGTCAGCTTGATTCTCCCAAAACCGGACAGTGTCCTGAGCAGGGTCACAGGTATGACAGTCCCCTATGTTTGACAGTCCCTGTGTTTGGAGATCCTACACTGAGGGTCCCTCGACCCCCATGTGTCAGCACCATGAGCCACCTTCATTTCAGTGCAGAGCAGCCACTGTCCACTTGAGAGGCCGGCCCAGTTCATCATCACGTCACTGAAATGAACTGCTGGACCCTCCAGAAGTTCAACTTAAAATTAATCTGCATGCAGAGTTACGTAATGTGGATGAATCAAAAAGATATGAAGTATATGATAACATGGGCTTCCCTGATAGCTCAGGTGGTAAAGAATCTGCCTGCAATGCAGGAGATCCCAGTTTGATTCCTGGGTTGGGAAGATCTGCTAGAGAAGGGATAGGCTACCCACCCCAGTATTCTTGGGCTTCCCTTGTGGCTTAGCTGGTAAATAATCCACCTGCAATTCGGAAGACCTGGGTTTGATCCCTGGGTTGGGAAGATCCTCTGGAGAAGGGAAAGGCTACCCACTCCAGTATTGTGGCATGGAGAATGCCGTGGACTGTATATCCATGGGGTCACAAAGAGTCAGACATGACTGAGCGACTTTCACTTTCAGTTCATATAATAGTGTGTATTAATCAAAGTTCTGTGTCACTCAGTGTAAGCCTTCCCACGAGTCAGGCACGCACCACCTTATGGTTGATATAACCTTTCCATCTCGTAAACCTCATCACTCAAAATATATGATGCTGTATATTCATCCTTCTCTTTCAGATATGCATATAGTTTCTTTAAAACAGAAATTCATTCTAAACTGGTAACTTGTAATAAAATACCTCCCGTTGGTCCTGGGTCCTCTACATTCTCAAGCACTTTGGAGGCTTTACATATACCTAAATAATGACAGAGGACCACACAGTGTGAAATGATGCACTTATTAACACAAAAATCACACATGCAGGAAAAAAAACGATTTCAGGATTACAACAGATAACCAGATCTTCATTGTTGTTACTGAGACACTGAGCTGAGAAAAAGTTATTAGGAACATTTTTAAGATATGGTATCCCTTAATATTTGCTTCTGTAGATTTAATTAAAAGGGTCAATTGGCATGACTTTGCCAAGAATCAAAATTACATGAGTGAAAAAGATGAGTCAAGCAAAGATCATGATGAATTACTGAGTAGCTATCAATTAAAAATCTTATAACAAGAGTTTTTGTCAGTATTACTGTATTTTCTAGGTCCTCCCTTAGTAAGTTTTTTTTGGCTCTGCTGGGTCTTTGTTGCCTCCAGGGCTTGCTCCAGTTGTGGCAAGCAGGAGCTGCTCTCCAGTTTCAGTGGCTTCCCTTATTTCAGAGGCTTCTCTGGTGGATCAGATGGTAATGGATCTACCTACAATACAGGAGACCCATGTTCCCTCCCTCGGTTGGGAAGATCCTCTGGAGAAGGGAATGGCAAACTATTCCAGTATTCTTGCCTGGGAAATCCTATGGACAGAGGAGCCTGACGGGCTACAGTCCTTGGGGTCACACAGAGTCGGACATGACTGAATGACTCACATTTTAACTTTCTTTCACTCTTGTTGCAGACCGTGGACTCTAGGCCTGAGGGCTTTAGTAGTTGTGGTAAAACGGCTTAGTTGCTCTATGGCATGTGGGATCTTCCCTAACCAGGGGTCGAACCTGTTTTCCCTGTACTGGGAGTTGGATTCTTAACCCCTCAACCACCAGGGAAGTTCCCTAAGGAGGTTATTTATCAATCGTAGAAATAGCCCATCTCATTTTGCCCATCTCTTAAAAGAGATGTATTATTTTAGGCTAGAACACTGCTGCAATATTAGGGCTATAAATCTAGTTATTTATGCCATAACAAGATCAACTAATCACTTAAATATTTTGATGTAGCACTCAAAAGCTTTTTACCTAATCCAAGACATATCACAGAAACTTTGACATTCTGATGAGCAAAGTATGTTTTATGGGAAAAATAAGAAAAATAATAAATTTTGATGCTACTAAATTGTGAAAGGTATATTTGTGTTCTTTAGCCTTAGACCAGAGCACCACAACATTTGTGTTTTCCTTGGTTGATATTGGTGCTACACAGACATGATGCCCTGGTTTAATCGAGACGGTAATTCTAAAGGAATATTTAAGTCATGTTTAGCTTGGATTAAGATGACTCTATTGAAAAATGTGATAGCTATTATAGTCATTTCAATTCATATCGAAACAATGGCAATTTAATAAATAAGATATTGAAATACTACCTAACACAGCAAAAGCATTTAATCTGAACTTCGGGGGAAAAAATAAAAAGGCTCAGAAGTTCATGGTTCAGAAATCTAGTCTCTGGTGCTGACACTGACAGGGTCCTGCTGGTCTGCCAGACAGAATATGATGGCATTTCCTCGCGAGCGACGGTCGGGACGTTCACTGCTGCTCTGATGGACAGTGGGACGCGTGCACCTTATCAGTCCCCTGGTGGTAGTAACATGACCCTTTTCTCTAAGTAGCTCAGAGTGCAAATACACATCACATACTTGCTCCTTAAGCATCTTTATTAATGAGTGGAGGATGCTGCTCTTTCTGTTACTGATGAGTGACTCAGACCAACCATGTACAACTGCCCCCCAACACCCCCCGACTCGGCCACCCAGGGCCCAAAGCAGCTCCTTGTCCCTCCACCCTGTCTGGCTGTGACCACAGCGCTTTTCCCCAGTGCATGTCTCTGTAGCACCCACAGGTGTGACATATCCACCCTGCTTTAAATTCTGACTCTGGGACGCTCACTGAGAGTGTCCTCCTATTTCTCTCGAGCTCTGTGCCTCTCTCTTCAGGACGAGCTTGGTGAAGCAGATCGAATTCAACTTCCGATCACAAGCCATCACCTCTCCCAGAGCCACGGTGTCAAAAGAGCAAGAGAAGTTTGGAAAAGTACCCTTCGATTATGCCAGTTTTGATGCCCAGGTTTTTGGTAAATGCCCCCTTGTACAAACAGGTCGGAAAACACCACCATTTCCTGAATGTAAGCTTGAATTCCAATATTTATCCCCCAAAATGTATCTTGTGTATGTGTATGTTATGGGAGGGGATGCATTTAAATAGGTAATATATTATTTATTGGTAATATTTAGCAATATTTAATAGGTAATATACTATTTCTGGGAGAAGAGAAAATATATAGTGAAATAAAATAACAATAATAAGTTAATTAGTACTATTGATATTACATGATGTTACACTGAATATGGTGAATAGTTTGTGTTTTAATTATTCTACAAATATGGTGCCATTGTTGAATCTAAATACAGTAATTCTGACAAAATATTTAATTCTCATTTAGCCAGGATTGGGATTAGTACACTGAAAACTGCAAAATTACTGTATTATAATACAGTAATTTTAATTCATATTAAATTATGAAAATCTAATAGGTAAAATAGCAAAATACTACTTAAAGTATTACTAGCATTAGCAAAAGCTTTCAGGCTTAAGGTGGGAGAAAAAGTGAAAGGTCTAAGAGGAAACTCATAATTCAAAAATCAAGATTTTACTAGAAAAAAAAAGTGTGGCTATGGAGATGTTTACCCACAAATTTAAGAATTAATGCAGAAATGTGTTCATTCTCTAACAATGACACATTTGTATGGACAGTCATAATGCAAAGGTACTTGTAACACATAAAACTTGATGTTTTTACTAACAGTTTTCTCCAGTTGTTTAGAGTCCTTGAATATTCTAATGAATAGGTGAGATTTTTCACCTGGGAATAAATCCAGGAATGATTTCTACAAAGGGAAATAATCGCCCACTTGGAGTCCTCCGTAGACCATGAATTTTTTACAGTGTTGTGCAGATCCCTGGACTCCCTTTGATCTGACACATAGTTACCTAGATGTGGTGCTCTTAGGACCACAGAATGTTTCTCCCTTCTGTGATATGAATCACCAAATTTTTCAAAGAACTTGAATGCGGTATAAAACCCAAGAGTGTGTCCATCAACTAGAATATAGTGTACTCTAAAAGATTGTTTTACCTGTTCTTACTAAAAATAAAGTATAACCAACATAGGTAAACACTGACAACCTACTAGATTCAAGGAGAAAATTATACACACAAATACACACACAGTGTTTTGTATCTATATGCAGATAGTTTTATTTTATATATATGTAAAATATACACACATACATATATGTTTAATTCAGGTGAAACTAGTAAATAAGAGCCTTCTAAATATTCATATAATTTGGATGCTGGTTTAAAAAGTAGAATTTTCAGTGACATTTTTATAACTACAGGAATAACATTTGGTAATGTTTTAAACTATATTTTATGAAAAATAATGATCAAATATTTAAAATAAACACTACATACAGTAAAACAGCCAAATGCCTTTATAGCCCACATTAAATTTTGGATGTGCCTCCTGGTCCCTGAATGATGTTTGCAAACACCCAGAGTAAAGAGAAACATGTTTAATTCTCTCAGGGACACCCTGGTACCCATAGCAGACGCATAAGGGAGGACTCAGCCTTGATAACTCAGTGCTTTTCTGTTCACCTTGAGAACTTGGGCTCAGTCTCTCCCCTACTCGCTGTCCTGCACCTGAACACAAAAATGAAGTAAAAAAAAAAAGCTTCATCATCTACTCAGGTCCACCAAGTTGGATGAAGAGAAACTTCTACTGATTTAAGCACAAAACAAACTCGCATAACCAATAGCAAAGCATGCAATTCTGAATCTAATATAAATTGTTAGTGTGAGAACAAATATGAAATAGTCCATTTCCTCCACAGGGATCTCTGATTCTCGTTCCTACGCTGTTTGTGGATGTTGTGGCCTTAAGCCTCTCTAGTCCCTGATAAGTTTCACTAGCATAGACCTGAATCTACCATTTTTACCACCGGTGCTGCCAGAGCACGTGCCCGGTAACCTGAGTTAGAGTTTTTCTCATAAAACGTGTAAATACAAAAAATATTAAGAGAATAGGCCTTCTTTCTCAGCAGTCACCTTGTTTGATCTATGAACTCCAGTGAAAACCAACATTCATTTAAGGTACCCAGAGAGAATGGATTGTGTTTCTGTGTATTCTTCACATATTTTCATGCAAGAAGTTCTGTCTTTCAAATAAGTCTATTTAATGAGTAAATCCATGTTTGTACAATTGCTAATCAAATCTCTCTTCAACAGCGAAGCATTTTTCCAGTCCAGGGAAATTTCCCCCCCGGCTGCCGAGTGCAGGCGCCCACACACAGAGCCCAGGCCGTGCCAGCTCCTACGGCTCCGGCCAGCGCAGTGAAGACACCCACATCGCAGCAGCTGCGGCCATCCTGAACCTGTCCACCCGCTGCCGGGAAGCCGCCGACATCCTCGCCAACAGACAGCAGGGTCTACACGCCAAGGTAGGCAGGCCAAGAGCCCAGAGGGGGGCCAGCGGCTCGCCGTGAGGATCGGCTGCCTCCGCAATCCTGGCCGTGCTCACCACCCCCGTGGCCTGGCCCCCTTTGTCTTGGGAAGGGGCGAGCCTGGTGGATTCAAGGAGCAGGGAGACCAAGGCTCATTTGCAGGTTGTTGAAGGAAGCTGGGTGGGGGGTGTGGAGACTGGCTGGGGATCCCAGTGAAGTCCAAACCTCTTTTTGTGTTGGGGTCCTGGCCACAGTGGCATGAACACAGACAGCACTAGCATCTGTCTGAACAGCGGAAACTGTTTGCTGTCTGAAAATCAAAGATGGTAGGATGTGTTTAATGAAACCGCCACTTGTAAAACATGGCAAAAGTCATGACATCTCATTACTGTGTGTGGAACCATCATAGAGCATAAAATGGTCTGAGATGCTCTAGTTTTCTCAAAGGACATAATAAAACCTGGGTCCATTAAGTCAACAAGAGAAGGATCAAGGGCTGTTGAGAGCTCAGGGCCCAAATTCAAATCCAGAACCAAATTCTAGGAAGTTTCTGAAGATCCCCATCTTTCTGGAGCTCACAAAATTAATCACCTTTCTCTAATAACCTCTCCTCTCCAACTAACAAGGAGAAGTAGACATCTGTATTTAGGATGTCTTGATGAAAATAAAAACCAAAGCTCCTTTCTTTGTGTGTTGGCTTTTGAGGAGGGAGTTGTGGTGCCCCAGAGTAACAGTGACCCTCAGATGGGGGTGCCAGGACTGGCCGCAGGCAGCTAGAGCCAGTAATTTCTGTCTACACGGAAGGCTGTTAAAAGAAATTGTTTTCCTACCTAGCTGGCAGAAGCTAGCTGACAGAGCGTGCCCAGACTGGTGTGGAGAAGAGTGAAAGTGTTAGTCACTCAGTTGTGTCCAACTTTTTGCAACCCCATGGACTGTAGCCTGCAAGGCTCCTCTGTCCATGGGATTCTTCAGGTAAGACGACTGGAGTGGGTAGCCATTCCTTTCTCCAGGGAATCTTCCAGACCTTGGGATCAAACCTGGGTCTCCCGCATTGCAAGCTGATTCTTTACCATCTGAGCCACCAAAGAAATGGTGATTAGAGAAGAGAGTTCCCCTTGCTCTGGGTGGAAGATGTCCCGGTTAAACTCTAACCCAAACTCAGTGAGCACAGGCATTCTCTTCCCTTTCCCTTTAAGCTCAACTCGTCCCGGTGCAGTCAGCTGCTCACCTGTGTGCGTGCCAGGCCTTCAGGAGAGCAAGGCGCACAGTGGCATGGAGCATTTGACAGAAGAATCAGAATTAGCTTCTGGACTGGTCTGAGCCAAGTAAACCCCAGGAAGAGTTGGTGGCCAAAAACCACTCAAAAACCGTTTTAAACAAATGAGTTCCTTAAACAAAGAAAAACACATTGCCTCAAAAATATAAAGAAAACTCCAATTTCTCCAGAAATCACAGTCAGAGATTATTTACATAAATGAATGATTTTGGGTCCTTTAGAATGTAACTTTGGTTATTCTTAAATTCATTTTAAAAAAACCTGATTACATTTCTTCTTTTTAAAAGGATATTCTAATGTGCAGCTCATTGGAGTGATACTAAACTGTCTTCCTTCTTATATGCCTTATTGTCAATTTAGGCTGTCCCATAAGAATAAAGGGGCTCCCCTGCTGACTCAGCAGTAAAAAAAGTCCACCTGTAATGCATGAGACATGGGTTTGATCCCTAGGTCAGGAGGAGGGCATAGCAATCCACTCCAGTAATCTTGCCTGTAGAATCCCATGGACAGAGGAGCCTGGTGGGCTACAGTCCATGGGGTCTTAAAGAGTCAGACATGACTATAGCAACTGAGCACACACTCACACATAAGAAAAGTGCCAGTATTATAATGGTTAATGCTACTTAAATTTGCTTGAGTGAATGGT
Source organism: Redunca redunca (assembly GCA_006410935.1). Classification (NCBI taxonomy): domain Eukaryota; kingdom Metazoa; phylum Chordata; class Mammalia; order Artiodactyla; family Bovidae; genus Redunca; species Redunca redunca. The sequence goes on from SJYQ01095394.1 coordinate 128,414, forward strand.
TGTAGGGTGAAGGCTCTACGTGGATAGATACAGTTTGGTTCCTTCGAATTTCTGACTTTTACCTTTGTATTCTCCACGTTCTATCAATTGCTGAAGCCAAGCAGTGAATCCAACAAAGATGACAGGAATCCCCCAAATGTCCAAGCCCCAAAACTGTCAACCACACCTTAACTGCAGGAGCCCAGCCACGGATGAGACCATAAGAGTGGAAGGGGCAGAAAGTGCGGCAGTCGGTTTTTAGAGAATCTGCGATGCTGGCAGTTTTCAAACCCTTTTTCCCATGAACATTGTCTCGTTGGACATCATGGGTGGTAAACAGGATCAGTGTGGCCCCCTGCACTGCCACCTGGTGCCACCCTCCTCCAGGCCTGCATTTGCACACGACTGGAACGATCTGCAGAATTCTATCCTGGTTGGATTCTATTTTCTGACCTTAAAAGAGAACCTCATACATTCCTGAAACCACAAAAAGTAATTATTATAGCAAAAAAAAAAAAAAAAAGAGAGAGAGAGAGAGAAAGCCAAAGTAATTAACCCTGAAATATGGGCTCCAATCCAGCAGTGCCCTGTGCCGGCCGTTTCTGTTCTCCGCAATGCCCTCTGCTCCGTGCTCTTTGTTTCATGTAGGATTAAATGTAAACAATCTTGCTCTGCACTGAAAACTAGCCTGATTCTCTCTCCACCAGGATGCAGGGCTTCTTCCATGGTGGGTGTTTGGTGTGTTTGTTTTTGCTGATCAGAATCCAGAGACCTATTGAGTTCCTAGTTTGGAAAACAAGATATAGAAATACATGGCTTTCCCCCATTCTCGACTTCTGGAGCTGAGCATAGAAGCACTATTGATGGACTAGAGAGATTCTGGCAGGAGGATTCAGCTGTCCCAACTGGAGCGTCTGTAGGTGCTGGGCTGCCCAACAGAGTAGAGTCCCTCAGAGACCCTGTCTTCAAGAATCTTACGGTCAAAGAAGGGCAAAAAAAGTGGTCACTGCAGGAGGAGAGCAAGGTCTTCAGAGGGGCCTTTCCTGAGGTCCAGGGGAGGTGTGGGTGACTCTGTAGGGAATTTGACCAGAACTTTGACAAAGGATCTATTTTCCTCCATCTGGTCCTTTCCTTCCCCCAGTGAGCTTCTTAGAAGTTGTTTAAAGAGCCCGAAAGGAGAACAAGTTACGAATCTTGCATGTGGGCATGACTTTGTTAAAATCAAGCCAAAAGACACTGACTTTGAGACTGCCTTCATACCCACTTATCAGGGCTAATACAAATTCTTTCAAGCTATGTGCAAAGTCATAACTCACCCCAAGTTTGGCAGGATAACTGAATTCGTGATATGCAAAGTCCCTACTATTGTGTAAGACAAGGGAGCAGAGGCAAACCTCAGGGAGGCAAGAGAACCTCTTCCGAAAACAATGAAGAACGTTATGAACATTCTGAAATGTTCTCCTTCCCGAGTTTCTCAACTTGAGTGTCTGCCTACCCCACACGCCTCCTTCACCGCCCAGCCCTGGGTGGAGGTGCCAGGGCAAACGCTGTCAGTTGCTGCCTGAGCTCACATCCACTACATCCTGAAAGTAGATCTTAGAAAGAACTGTTCCTGTTAAAATCCAGTCCAGCACTTACACAACATGTCCACACTGCCTGTGGGTGTTTTAAGTATCTCTTTGAGAAATCAAGTCAGAGAAAAATTAGTAATAGCAATACCAAATGGAATCATTGTGGTTACAGACACTTCTGTTTGAAGAATGAGCCACAGTGCGATACTGGAACTGTCCTTGGTCCTGAGATTTGTAGCCTGTGCTTAATTTCCATGTGGAATTCCTGTGAGTCTGCAAAACATAGATGGACCACAGCTTCAGACATTCCCCCTTGAGTCTGGAGATGGTGCTCCTGAGATGAGCACAGGGCTGGGGACAACCAGGCAGCAGGAGGAGTGAGCAGCGGGGGTATGGGGAGTCCGCTCCATCCTCCTTCCTCCCCACCTTCTTCCTCCTCCTCCTCCTCCCTCGTCAGCAGAGGTACGAACAGGCACACAGTCTATCTTTATCCCGATCGCTGCTGCTTGCCAAGTGTTCTGTTGTTTGTTTTGGTGTTTTCCCCACCTGTTTAGACAAAGTGGCATATGCACAGTGTGCCTTAAAAGAAAACAAAAAATTGACACTTGCTTGAAATGTTTAAAGTTCAAAGTCTGTTTTGTGCTTGAACGAGGCCGAGAAACAACACACTCTCCCATCGTCACTCCTGCTGCCTTCTCTTAGAAATAGCCCGGCGGCTCTGGGGACGGTTAGAATCCAAAGTCAGCCTTTTCCAGTAACTTTAATGTGAAGTCAGATGCTGCTGCACAATGTGAGTGAATTGCTCTGAGGGACTGTAGTCAGGATCTCAGAGAACCAGCGATGTGTGTAGGGAAACCACCTCTTTGCTTCTGTGTAGAACAGCATAGGGAGATCTCTTAGAGTCCAAAAACCCAATCAAATTATGATTATGATCAGTTGTGTCGTTTACTGAATACCTACTATGTGTCATGCACTATAAATGAGCCCTCTGCCCATAATGTACCGTGTGCTTAGTCACTCAGTCATGTCTGACTCTGTGTGAGCCCATGGATTGTAGCCTGCCAGGCTCCTCTGTCCATGGGATTCTCCAGGTAAGAATACTGGAGTGGGTTGCCATGCCCTTCTCCAAGGGATCTTCCCAATCCAGGGATCAAACCCAGGTCTCCCACATTGCAGGTGGATTCTTTACCATCTGAGCCACCAGGGAAGTCCAAGAATATTTGAATGGCATCTCATTTTGCAGGTGAAGAAAGTAGAGCAGAGACAGTAAATAATGCCCCCTAAATGGCACAGCTACAACTGTTGGAGATAAAACTTGAATTCATGCCTAACTTTTGATCTCCTTGATGAATTTATCATTCTCTTGTATACAAACTACTGGTCTACCAAGAGTTTTCACTATGACTTCAAGTGTCAGACAAAGATTTAGGGGAAAAGATTATAAACTTAGCTCCCCTGGTGGCTCAGGTGGTAAAGAGTCTACCTGCAATGCAGGACACCTGGGTTCAATCCCTGGGTCGTGAAGGTCCCCTGGAGGAGGGAATGGCAACCCACTCCAGTACTCTCGCCTGGACAGTTCCATGGGCAGAGGCACCTGGTAAGCTACAGTCCATGAGGTTATAAAGATTCAGACATGACTGAGTGACTAACACACCAACACTTTACTTTTATACCTCCTATCAGTCACTTACTTCTCTTCTGAATTCCATCACAGGATTTCTATTAGTATATCTCACAAGTCATACTCCTAATAGTATTAATATTAATATTCAATTGCTATTTAGTAAGAATAAGATGTTTTCAGTTCATTTATTTTATTCATTTATTCATTTAATTTTTTGAGGTATGTATGATCTTAGTTCGCTGACCAGGGACCAAACCCATATCCTGTGTAGAAAAGCACAGAGTCTTAACCACAGGACCACCAGGGAAGTCCCCATTTGTTTATTGTTAGTACCTTGCCTACCCTTTTATGAGGATCAGTTCAGTTCAGTTCATTTCAGTCACTCAGTCGTGTCCGACTCTTTGCAACCCCATGAATTGCAGCACGCCAGGCCTCCCTGTCTATCACCAACTCCCGGAGTTCACTCATACTCACATCCATCGAGTCGGTGATGCCATCCAGCCATCTCATCCTTTGTCGTCCCCTTCTCCTCCTGCCCCCAATCCCTCCCAGCATCAGAATCTTTTCCAGTGAGTCAACTCTTCACATAAGGTGGCCAAAGTACTGGAGTTTCAGCTTTAGCATTATTACTTCCAAAGAACACCCAGGACTGATCTCCTTTAGGATGGACTGGTTGGATCTTCTTGCAGTCCAAGGAACTCCCAAGAGTCTTCTCTAACACCACAGTTCAGAAGCAAGAGGATTTTACTATTTTATATTAATTAGATTTTTATATTTAATTTTTATTTTATATTATAGTTGATTTACAGTGTTGTATTAGTTTATGATATACAGCAAACTGATCCAATTGTACATACACATGGATCCATTATTTTTCAGTTTCTTTTCCCATATAGATTATTACAGATTACTGAGTAGAGTGCCCTGTGCTATAAATAACTTGGTGTTAACATATACATACTTGTCCTCTGAAACATGTTTTCAAAGTAGGCAGGGTATTGTTAATAAGGACTTTCTGTATAGCACAGTGAACTGTATTCAATACCCTGCCTACTCTGAAAACATGTATCAGAGGACTTCCAATATGAAGATGTTTCCACAGAAAAACCCCCTGAATCAGGAACAGAAGAGCCTTAGTGGAGAGATGCAGCAGAAACCCATCTGCAGACACCCTCCTCTTGCATTCATCTTAGCCCTGTCACAAAACAAGGAGGTGGTTCAACCTCTCCTTATTAACAACGGAAAATATGCCAAATAAGGAAAACAAGGCCATCTTATTCTACCAATGCCTTGGAAGTTAATGCTTTTCATAATCAGAACATTTAAAGTAAAATTACAGTTTTGTTTTTTATTTACTTTGTCACCATCTTTGAATGTAAGGTAGTTTTTTTCATTTTTGAAACAATATAATATTATCATTTTCCTGGGAAATATTCGAGGAAAAGAGCCCTTAGCCTATCCTCACAAGAATTTCTGTGTTTTCCCTTTTGTTCTTCAGAAAACGATTTTCTTCCTATTTTCCCTAGTTGTAAGTGTAGCCAGAATTCCAGGTTGCCTCCTGCTTTCAGTGACATAAGTCTTTTCCCTGTTGAAACAAAGTCCTTGAAATTAGCATTTTACTGATCACATAATGTGCCAGTTAATAGGTGCCATGTTATATTGTCCCTCTGTTGGCAGACATCTGAGTCACTACTGATTTTATAGTACAGACAAGGCTTATCATAGATAATCACCTCAACTTTCAGCTGAATAATAATTTATAATTTATGTATAAATTATATAAACTAAAATAATAATTTGTAGTCTATTTCACTAAAAATGTCCTATATGCATCAAATAAGCTTCTTGAAGGCAGCGACACTAGATTTTTCCATTTCCTTTTGCCCTAAATGTAGTGGCTTGAAAATGTTAGGTGCTTTCTCAATCCTTTTAAAATCAACACATCACAGGAAATATCTCTAACTCAGAAGTGGCTGAATTACATGGTCACTGATGTTGCTCCCAAGTTGGAGAGTATATGAGCAGTGTTACACCAGGCTCAAGAAGCTTAAAATTCAAATAATTATAATAAGAACTAAGCCCTCTGAGAAATGAGCATCTTAGGAGTCAGGCTGGGGGTCCCTCTCTGGTAGGGCTGTCCTCTCCCCTTCCTATGGACTCTCCCATGACCACCAACCCCTCCTCATTGCCCTGCCATGTGGAGTTTCAAGCACAGAGAGAAATGATGTCTATTGATACTGCTCTGAATGAAATCCATGCAGTAAACGTGTGATCTACCCATCCATGGGCAGAAAGCGGCCCTTCTCTGGTGCTGTGTGTAATTGTCGAGTGCATCTGTGAGCTCACTTAAAGCCCATCTGTACCCGCATGGCCGCCTGCTACCCTCCCTCCCCTTCCCCAGCACGGTCAGGTGCTCAGAGCAGCCGGCTGGGGTGCGGGACACAGAAAACCACCTCTTTCAAACATTAGGAATGATTTTTTTTTTTCAATCAACCCATGATTACTCAAGATGTAGAACCACCACAACTCTGAGAATCTCTGTTTTTTATTTTTTTCTCATTTACTCATTGGAAGTTGTTTTTTTTTTTTTTCTTGTAGAAACTAAAATATATATTAGTGTTGTCTTGGAATAGTTGGTATTTTTTTTTTTTTCAGCAAGCTCGAATCTGCACTATTTATGGGTTTTGCACTATAAAATGCTGCAGCCCAGTCACGTGGCTCCTTTTTCCTAAGCCATCTGTCACAGAGGTCTGGAATTTTATGTGAATGTTGGTTGTGCAGTCTTAACCCAAGTTTTTTATTTTTTATGAAAAAAATGTCAGCAACTACAATATTTAGCATTTTACTTTACATTGGCCATTAAACTTGATTGCTATAGCTCTGTTTCATTGCTATAGTTACATATCAGCGTTGAAGCCAAAAGTTGTTTTGATGTGCTTGTGGCAGACTGCATTGTATCATGGAGAGAGTGTGCAGCACAGATATGGTTAATATCTTGGATTTTTGTAACTAAGGTTTATTAATGCTGGTATAAAAACGTATTTGATATTATACAGATGGCATAAGATGTGGTGGTTACTAAGTTATTATCCTGGATAAGCTCTACTGTGAAATTCAGGGCTTAAAACTATCACAGGAGATTAAACTATTTACTAAAAAGGACAGAAAGACAGGACGAAAGCATCTTAGTACAAATGCATTAGAAGTGTATTTACCTCCCATAGATATCGTAAAGCATCTTTACCTGAGAGACTGAGAACAAAAACTTTGCAGGTAGAACGAGCAGACAGAAGAGATGCTTTTATTTTTTAATTCAGCAACAGTACAGTGGATCTCATCTCAGTGGGAATGTTGGGGAGGGGGTAAGGGCAGAGTGTAACTGGGGGGTTAAAATAAACCCCTGGGAAGTAACTGTTAGGGATCTTAGGAACATATTCAGGGAACTCTCCTGCTTTTCCAGACAAAAGAAACAGGGGAGAGACATTGTCTAGAAGTTAACTGTGAATTGACGGTCAGCAGTGAGAACCCGGGGAAGGTATTCCTTTGACCCACTTAGGAGGGTAACAAGCTCGCTCTCCGAGCACCCTGGGAGTTACTGTCTGGCAGCGCTCATGATTCAGGACTGTGCACACCATCCTCAGGCACGTGACTTGTGGAAGGGCCAGGATGCATGGGGACCTTGTTGGCACTTGAACCTTAAAAACAAAACGAAGCTTAGCCAAGGTCTCCTGAGGAGAAATGTCGTGAGGCAGAATTAAAGTCTCATACTGAGTATCTGGAAAATAATCACCTTTATTCTGGAGTTTTCAATGTAGAACTTAACCTCCTACCCCCACCCTCGTCATGCTGCCAGCTGCCACCTCATGGCCCCGAGGGGGATCTAGACGTTCACTGCCCACCTCCCCCAACCCGCCCCCCACGAGTTAACCAAGCTTTTCTGGTTCAAATCACCCAGGGTAAAATGTCACTGTCACAGTAATCTAATATGGTTCTAATATTTCCCAATAAAAATTCTCTCCCAGCTGGTTGTTTTTTGCATGGTTTTCATGTTGGGAGGGGGATAGTGTGTCTCTTTATTAACTCCAGTGTTAATGCTTTAAAGGATGAATTGGGAGTGATAATTCTGCAAACTAGAAAGGAAGATTTAAAGCTAAACTTAAAAAGAAAAGATAAAATACGTTTAGCCAGTACATTTAGTATTTGGACCATCTTACTTATATTTAGGCTTACATTGCTTAAACCCAGAAACACGAAACTCCCTAATGGGGCTGCTCTGAAAAGTCTGCCTAAGAATTGAACATTAACCAAAGCGAATCAGAAAGCGAGATTTAAAATCAGATATACTTCCATAAAAGCTTGCATTTAAAATGATCCCTTAAAAGCCCCACATGGCCAGGCTACTACTGCAAACTGCTTACATGGTTTTTTTTGTTTCCTGTTATACACAGGGGGCCGAGATAGAAGTGGATGAGAATGGCACATTGGACTTAAGCATGAAAAAAGCTCGAATCCTAGACAAAGCTGCACCCCTAACTTCCACTAACCCCTCTGTTCCAACTGCTTCCTCTTCCCCCTTCAAAACCAGCAGCCTACTGGTTAATGCAGCCTTCTACCAGGCCCTGTGTGACCACGAGGGCTGGGACACGCCCATCAACTATAGCAAAGCCCACGGGAAGACAGAGGAGGAGAAAGAGGTACTGTTCCAGTGTCGGTCAATAAGTTGGAGACAGAGCGTGATCAGAGAGCGTGGTTCACTTATTTCTCCTGCACCATTTCTCACCATCCTATTTAGATAACACATAATTCTGTAGCTGGTTTTTGACTTTGGTAAAGCGATGATTTTAAATTTCAGGAGGTATTTACAAATGAATTCAACATTTCCCACCCCTTGCCTAAAATGAGATATCATTAGTCTGTCATATCGCCGTTAAGGGTTGAGTTGTGTGTGTTGAGAGGTGGTGTCATCTATCCTGGGGAGCCGTGAGCCCATGCGTCTCTGCACCAGAGGCTGGAACACGAGAGCAAATCTGTACAGGGATGCTTCTTGTCAAATTCCCTTCCATGGTTTCACGGAGGGATGGTGTAGGCATCCGTCCATGCAGAGCTATAGTCCAGGGACTGATCCTGGCTATCGGGTGTCCCAGCTGTGGCAACCCCAGAGTTGTGGGCTGGGTTATCCCTGGAGGTGGTGTCACCCCGGAAGTCAGATGTTGTACAGGAAGCCATCAGCTTCCTCTCATGGCTGGAGCCCCCCGGGATGGGTCTGATGAGCCCTGACTCAGTGTCATTCTGAAGAGTTCAAGGCCACATCCTCCACTGGTTAGACTCTGGGTCACTGCACGTGTGACCCCAGCCTTCCTGCAAGTGATTTTGTCTGTCCTAGGGAAGTGCTTGGTGCTTGCCAGCTGACACGTTTGAAGAACTGAAGTAGACATTTGGAAGTAAGCATCATCCCCCTTTTTCAGATTTGTGAAGCTCAGAGACTTTGGAGGGAAGCTAATTTGATTTTAGCATACACTTTATTTTTTATTGAAATACGGTTGGTTTACAATATCGTATAAGTTTCAAGAGTACAGCACAGTGCTTCAGATACATATACATATACATATACATATACATATACATATACATGGGCTTCCTTGGTGGCTCAGATGGTAAAGAATCTGCCTGCAATGCAGGAGACTAGGGTTCGATCCCTGGGTCGGGAAGATCCCCTGGAGGAGGAAATGGCAACCCACTCCAGTATTCTTGCTTGGGAAATCCCATGGATAGAGGAGCCTGGCGGGTTACAGTCCATGGGGTCACAAAGAGTCAGACACGACTGAGCGACTACCACTACTCACTCTACATGTATATATGTATGTGTGTGTGTATTTGTCCTCAGATTCTTTTCCCTTACAGATTATTACATAATACTGAGTATAGTTCCCTGTGTGACTTTAGCATCTTCCTTATCATCTCTGGGCATGAGTCAGTGGCAGTGGCAATGATCACAAAATTGGGGTGTTTTCTGTTCCCCTTCTGTCCTTCCCTCCACCCTCTCCCTCCACACTTTCATTGGCATCCCCATGTCCAGTAAGACTGGCCCTGAGGATGTAGGACACCCATCTGGTAGGAGAACGAACCTGTAGCCAAGCTCCTGGATGAGTGAGCAGTTGAGCAGGCATGCAGAATAGCTGGAGGGGGGAGTGGCCTGAAGGAGCCTCCAGGACCCAAGGCAGGTCTGCGTCTCCGTCACCACCACCCACACCTTCCCAGGAGGGCGGGGATCTCCCACAGCAGCAGGTTCCAGTTAGATTCTGCCATGTGGGGCTTAGTCACTGTCCTTTCTTTGGCTTTTAAAAGTTCACCCAAGTATTTAGGGATGGTTTGAGTTAATCTATCATAACACTACTTTAGAAAAACTTTCTTAAATCATACACATTCAGCTTTAATGTAAAACAGACCCTGCAAAGTGTAAGAAGCTGGTTTGCCTCGGGTGGTGATCGAGAATTGGTGAACATGTGTCTCTGTCCTCCTCTGCATTCCCTGGTCAGCTTGTGCAAAGCCCCCAAGGTTACACCTTGTTTATGTCATTGTCGTATAATCCAGAAATGTGCCTACATTCACACTTGCTATCACTCCACACTGGGGTCGGAGGTGGAGATGAGGTGGTGGGGGTGGATCCTTTGGAAGCACAGCCCAGATGAGAACAAGGATGGTGATTCTTCTGGGTCAGGGACACACCCAGTCCAGGAGAACCCCCCTATTGCCAACCAGTCTCCTGCCTAAACCACTCCCAAATGAGGGCACCTAATCCCAGCTATGAGACCTGGAGGTGGGGTCCAGTCAAAAATGTGTGGCACAGAGGACGGTCCCTTACAGAGTGACTGTTAGTACATCCTTGTTCTTAGGCGAGTCCGCTGGGACGAAACCCCCCACGCTGGAGAGGCTTGGTGCCATGTGCTGGGGGCTTGGAATTTCTCTTCCTCACCCTTGCAACCCCACTGTATACCAGCCATAGTCACTGTTCACCCCAAGTCTCTTTTCTGCTTGCACAGAGTCCAGTCCCCATCAGTAACAAAGCAAAGTTCTTTGTTTTGCTCCCTTTCAGAGTCTTTGTGTCATCTGACATAGGTTCTGATGGCTCAGTGGTAAAGAACCTGCCTGCCAACGCAAGAGATGCAAGAAATGTGGGCTTAATCCCTGGGTCAGGAAGATCTCTTGGAGGAGGAAATGACGACTCTCTCCAGTATTCTTGTCTGGAAAATCCCTGGAAATGGACAGAGGAGCCTGGCAGGCTACAGCCTATGGGGTTGCAAGAGTTGGACATGACTTAGCTGTAAACCAGCACCATAATTTCTATAGCAATGTCTGTAGGGTACCCCTTATATTCTGGGGCACTGCTGCCACTTGGGGGTTGAGTAGGTACCTTAGGGACCTCCTTGGCTGTGTGTACTTCTTATCACTCAGCAGAAAGTGAAGTCTCATAACAAATATTCTCTCTTTAGAAACATGTGAGGAGTCATCTGGGCAGCTTTGAGGATTCGGCTGGGGCCTGTCCCTGTCTAATGCTGATGGAGCTGATGTCCCAGCACAGTCATGGGGAAGATGGATCATTTCGATTAGACGTCTGCTCTTTTCAGAGCGGCTTACTCCCTTCAGGTCTGCTAGCGCAGGCTCACTGCTGCAACTTGCAACCTAAGTATCTGACATCTGGGCTTCCCAGGTGGAGCTAGTGGCAAAGAACCCATCTGCCAATGCAGGAGACATAAGAGACATGGGTGCAATCCCTGGGTTGGGACGATCCCCTGGAGAAGGAAATGGCAACCCACTCCAGTATTCTTGCCTGTAGAATCCCATGGACAGAGGAGCCTGGCCAGCTACAGACCCTGGGGTTGCAGAGTCAGACATGACTGAAGTGACAGCACACAGCACACATCTGACATCTGGGATCGACAAGCTACTGAAGTTCGATGTTCTAACAAGAACAAAGACGGCTTTGGAGATCCTGAGTTCCTGGCATCCTAGAGCTTGCGCTAGGTTTGAGTTGACAAGGTAGTTTTTAAGCTCAGTGCCTATTGTCAGGGTCTGGTTCACTGCTGGGCGCTATCCCCGCGGGACACACACAAAAGTGCTTCTGAATCCCTGTAAGCCCTGGGACAGGAGCCCTGGGATGGTTCTTTACCCCTGCTCTTTGTTCCTGAGTCCATGCCAAGGTGATTTACGTGTGTGAAAGAAAGAGAGTATTTTTCACATTCTGTTCTGAATCCCAGAATGAGAAATGTGATGCTCAACAGTTATTGTTTTGTAGAAGTCGATGGCAGTCAATGTCCTCGTTGCGAAGGTAGCAGAGGGTGGCCACACTGAGTCAGAATAAGGATGATGGCTCTTCCTCTACAGTGTCTCATTCTCCTGACTAATCTGAAGAGCAGGATTATTACCAAAGTTTCTAGGGAAGGAAATTGAAGCCAGATGGAGTGAACTTGCTGTTCTTTGGTCATATAGAAATTTAGTAATGGGCCTGGGTGGCAGGACCAGGTGCCATCTCAGGATGGCAGGACCAGAGTTCTGAGCCCGGGTGCAGAACACGACCAGTGACCATGCAAACCAGGGACGGACGGTCCTGGCCGTGCTTCCCGGGAGCTCTGCCGAGATGCTGCTCAGGGTCCCAGGGTGCTCTGTGAACCTGGGCTGCTCTCAACTCCACGCACTCCACACACCCTCACACCCCACACCCACATACCCCATACACTCCACACCCCCTCACAGCCCCTCACACACCCTCATACCCCACACCCACACAGCCCCAAACCCCACATATCCCCACACAGCCCACACACTCCTACACCCCACACCCTGTATACACTCCACATATGCCTACAACCACAGCTCATACACTCCACACCCCCTCACACCCTCAC
>SJYQ01095394.1:144344-256830 GCA_006410935.1 Redunca redunca
CAGCCCCCAAACCTCCCATACCCCCCACCCCACACCACACTCACGCCTGTGCTCCTGACCAGAAACTGGGTGATTATTTCTAATTCATTGTTATCTTGTTCATATGCACAACAGTTGCTTAATTTTGGTGGTAATTTTCAGAAAATATTGTCTGTCTCTCTCAGTGAAATAGCCTGTCCAGATGCCCCCTAAAAAAAAAAAATCCTGAATCTGGAAAAAACTCAAACTATCTCGAAAGGAAAGTGCTGAGAAATAACTAGAGCTGTCAGTTTTGTTCAACTGTCAGTTCTCCAAAGACTTCAGATGTTAAAAGTGCCAGATGCTATTATCTGTTATTCATGCTCTCATTATGTTCTGGTTTTTACTGAAATCAATATAAACTCCTATTGTACATTAAAGGAATTTCATCGCACCCATGCACTCTCTAAACACACATATATGTATGCCACATTTTCTCTTATGTATCTCCAATATAAATTATTATTTTCAGAAGGATGCTATAAATTTTGAAAAAAAATCTGACAAATGATGTTGACATATTTTTTATGGTATGCAATTTAGCAGTTTATATGATATACAATGCTTCTGTAACAAAATTAAACATTCTTATAATGAGGGTCACCTGTATTTTAATACATATGCTCTCTGCAAGTTTCTAGAGGTAGAATGTTGAGCCAAAAGGAAAAAAAAAAGGAGGAAGGGAGAGATAATTATTTCATATTGAGATTGCATATCCAAGAGTCCGTAATTTTTTAAGGCAGTTACAAAATATTTAAAAGGTCATATCCAAAAAAAGTATTCTGTTGAAACAGCACATTTTACTATGCTAAGTTAAATACCATATATTCTGCAAGAATTAATTTTGAATGTATTTGAGTCAAGTAAGTTAAGCTTTCATAGATGATTATTTCTTTCAGTATCTCTTATTCCCTTGTCTTCTACAGTGTGCAGATTCAACAAACAACAGCTGATAACCTTTATATGTTCATCTGTAAATGTACATGCCTTCTTAGAGATACTTTGCTAATTTCTATCACAAAGAAAATAATAAAATAGCTCTTTTCTGCTTTATGCCATTTTTGTGAAAAATCTAGCATCTGATCAGAAAAACAAAGTCTGTTCTTTGTCTTTCTTGTGAAGTCAGGATCAGTACTAAACTGAAAAGAAGGCCATGAAAATTAGTAATGATCCAACACTGATTTTGGATCAGTTAATAACAATTCCATCCCGTGGGTAAAAGCATTACAAAATATCAACTTAGCAGAAGAGGTCATTGGATATACATTTGTATCCACTTTCAAAAGGCCAAGATGTTTTGTAAATTATAGTGGAAAACACTATCCATGCTGAATCCAGGCACCTGAATCCAGGAACCTCCAAATGAAATGGATAATAGTGTATCTGGGGGCTTCCCTGGTGGCTCAGTGGTAAAAAATCCACCTGCCAATGCAAGAGATAGGGGTTCGATCCCTGGTCCAGGAGGATCCCACGTACCTCGGAGCAACTAAGTGCGCGTGATACAACTCCTGAGCCTGTGCTCTGGAGCCCAGGAGCTGCAACCACGGAAGCCCCTGTGCACCTAGAGGCTGCGCTCCACAAGCTTCTGCCCATAGGAGAAGCCCCTGCAATGAAAAGTCTGTGCACCGCTCGCCACAACTAGAGGAAAGCCCAGGCAGTAATGAAGACCCAGCACAGCAAATAAATTGCAAATAATATTTGTTTAAAATAGTGAATCCAGTTTAAGGTCTTATAATTAGGAATTGCTTCGCTCTAGTCACATTGTGAAATGTGAAAACGATAACCGTCATTCACTTGTTTTCTATAGATTTCACAGAAGCAGCATTAAAATAACCCTTCTCCTTGTACCTTAATAGACAGCGATCATCAAGCACCCATTTCTCTTTGGTTTTTAGTGGTATATGATTTTCTGCTACGAGTTTCAAACATTTATCAATAATTCAAAATGGAATACTCAGTATTAAAAATAATATGAAAAAAAGAAATTAGACCAAAGCAAGTTTTACTAGTTTGCTCTGAAGATCCTGTTCCTTGAGGTCATTCACGCATGTTTTCACCACTGTGTGGTCTGGTGTAAAATAATCGATTGAACTGTTGCCCAGGTAATTAATGAAGGAAATTACATTTGCCTTTATAACTGAGATCAAGGCTTAGAATTTTTCTTAGGTTGGGAAAATCCACGGATTTTGTTTTTCCATTGATTTTGAGTGTCAACTCAAAATGATTAAAATTGTATTTACCCTTGCAATGTCATGTCCATGTGATTTAAATGAGATTTGCCTTCAATAACTCAAAATTGTTTTCTCATCTTAAATGGATCAATACTTTTGAGATTTAGAAGACAGTTTTTTTTAATAGTAGTTAACCTGATTTTAATATTAAATCCAGAAAGTATTACATTTACTGAATATAAGCTTAATGATAAAAGTAAACTAATTATGTGTTTGAGTGAAACCATCATTAGTTGTCTGACAATAATATATCAGATGGTAAATAAGTGATGTGAAAGGGTTGATGAGATTTCCTTATGAAATCAGGATCAGTACTAAGCTTAAAAGGAGAGCATGAAAATAAATGATAATCCAACAAGACAGTCCATCGAGAGAGTAAAAACATGAGAAAAAACCAACTTAGCAAAAGAGGTAGCTTAAGGAAAACAGGAAGGGATTGATGTGAGATAAAAACAGGTGTCCAGAAAAATCAAGCTGAATGCTGCCGAGACATCGTGGACTCAGCCACTATGCATTTAAGCAAATAGTTTAAATCTTATTTGCATATCAGGAAGGACATTTTAATAAGCTAAATTTACTTCTTCATTCTCTATTTAAAAATTTGTGAGATTCATTTTTTGCAGAATTTCTTTTGTTTTACCAGTGCCTACTGTGTACATGGCAACCCACTCCAATATTCTTCCCTGGAGAATCCCAAGGACAGAAGAGCCCGGTGGGCTACAGTATGTGGGGTCACAAAGAGTCAGACATGACTGAAGTGACTTAGCACACTTGTACACTATGTACATAGAGAACTATTTCCATGCTCTCTAGGAAATGTTTATTATACTGTAAAACTTGAAATATATTAAAGTTAATATTTTAAAATATTAACTTATTTACATGGCTCAAGAAATTCTTCTGTAGTTTTATTTGCCAACATGTGAACTTTTAACAACTGTGCCTTTGAGTTATAATTTCTCATTCTTTACCAAGGATAAAAGTCCATGGCAGTCCAGGTGTACCCTTATTATTTTCTTTATTTTGTGTACAAATCCAGTGAAGGATGTCATCTAAGTCTTTAAGCCAAAACTCAGATTTGACCCCGATGACCTCAAATACAATTGTTTTTCCAGGATTTCCTAATACCTTGTGTGCTTCTATATTTTTTTTTCCAGAAAGACCCAGTGAGCTCTCTAGAAAATTTAGAGGAAAAGAAGTTCTCTGGAGAGGCCTCCATACCAAGCCCTAAACCCAAGCTCCACACCAGAGATCTCAAGAAAGAACTCATCACGTGAGTGACCTGTGGTTCTAGAATGGAGACTCCTGATCAAAGCCTTGAGTAATAACACTTTGGCTTATCGAGCTGACTTGGCACTGTTTTAGGGCAATTTCGACTGACTGATAGTTAAATATACTGTGTGTACCTAGACCTCTGCTCAGAACTAAGAGGATTATGAAAAAAGGTGCATGATTTGATCTCGTGCTAAGGGAATTAAAAGTCAAACTGAAAAACAAAATATGTAAAACAATTAGAAATGTTTATGTTCTGATCAGAGATCTTAATCTGACATTCCCTGACCTCAGAGGAGCCAAGTTAGGGCTAGAGATAGTCTGTGTGACTGTTAGTCACTCAGCTGTATCTGACATTTTGTGACCCCAAGGACTGTAGCCCGTCAGGCTCCTCTGTCCATGGAATTCTCCAGGCCAGAATACTGGAGTGGGTTCCCATTCCTGTTTTCAGGGCATCTTCCCAACTCAGGGATTGAACCTAGGTCTCCTGCAATGCACGCAGATTCTTTACCTTCCAAACCACCAGGGAAGCCCAGAAACTTAAAACTTCCTGCAGAATGTTATTAAGGAAGGGAGTTCATGGGTTTTGTTACATTCTCAAAGAGTTCTGTGACTCAGGAGAGTTGAAAGACCCAAGCAGGTAGTACTGGTCAAGTTGCAGTGGGTTGTTCATCAGGAAGAGTTGCTTGGACCAGAAGGCCCCATGCTGAGCCCCAGGACCAGGGGGCCCGGAGAGAGACAGAGACGAAGTCAGAAGGTGGGGCCAGGACAAAGGGCCTGAGAAGATGGCCTGGTTGCAAGTTTTCCATGAACAGACCACATGTTTGAGCAGAAATATGAGCTAGTGCTGGCCTATTTGGGGAAGAGCAGTGTGCAGAGTTCTACTGAGACCGTATGCATGTGGGGGACTGTCTGGGGTCAGAAAGATCTTCTAAAATGTTAACCAGAGATGCAGCTGTGAGGTGTGGCCTGGGAGACAGTGCCTCTGGGGAAGACATATAGAAGGAAGGGGACAGAGTGCTCATCCCAGAATTTGAGAGCATGCATCCTACTGGGACCTGAAAGGGTCAGAGATGCCCACAAAGAATACAGACCTGGAGACAGGGAGGAAAGTGATGGTCATGGGAGCTGAGAGCTCAGAAAATTCCCACCTGGGCCTTTGGTGGTTTCAAATGCCACAGGAAGTTCAGCGAAGTCAAAGCAGAAAAGGCAGAATGCCCAAGCATCAGGTTCCCTTACAAGAATAGTGTTTCCTGATGCCTGAGTGTCCCTGAGCACTGTACCCCCTGGGAGGTGACCTGGGCAGCCAGGTAATTACGTCCTCGTGGCCTGCTAGTCAAGTTTCTAAAATTTTTGTATGGATTTTGTTTCTGCATATTATCTCAAAGATCCTCAAAAAGGGCCAATGTTTATCCTTAGAAGCAGATTTTGGAAATTTCCAGAGTTGTTTCAAACTAAATGTAGTGTGAAAAACCGATGATTAACCTGCATACCGTGTTGGATGGAAAAATGAAGTGCGATTATTTTGTCATGGGCCCTTCTCATTGGTGCAAAGAGAAAGGGCTCTGAAAATGCGGTGAAGGATTTTTGGAATGTAGTCATGAATTCCTAGGACGTGAACTCCTTAGAGGCCTTGTGCTTTTCCTCTTTTTTCAGGACAGGTGAGCACTGGGGTGGGTACCATGCACTCCCACGAACCTGTGTCACACACGGGTTCTGTAAACAACGCACCCAGTCCTTATCATGCCCTATGTTTCTAACCAGTAAATGTACCTTAATTGCTTACCAGAAACTGTTTGCCTAGAGTAAATTTTTCGATGCTATGGGATCAACAAATTCATTTAGATTCTGAGCGCCACTTACTGAAGGGACTAGCTGGTTTCCTTTCTCTAAACTGTGACGCTTTCCTTTGCAAATCTTCCCAGAACGTATCACCCAACTGGCACATGTTACTGTGTAAGATTTCTCATTGAAGATCTATAAATTAACCCAGCCATCAGAGCCCAACGCATCAGTGTTTCCTACTATGTCACTCCTTCAGCCTTTGCTTTATTGCTTGACCTCTTTAAAACACAAAGCTTCAACAAAATAATTAGCCACTATTTAAACGCACACTTTATCATTATACTTCCTAAATGCACGCTTTATCACTGTACTTTCTAAGTAATTTATCACTGTCTGGTTTAAAAATCATTGGCACTTCTTTGCCTCTCCTGGCAGTATTAATAAGGATTTAAAAAATAGAAATAAAATTTAAAGTGAAATAAAATAAACGCAATGCTGTTTTGGCACACCAGGTGGCGATGTATTTCCAAAGTGGGAATTCCCAGGCTGTTATAAGCCATCGCTCATGCTCTGCATATTCCAGCTGCACAGAGATCAGAAAAGACTGTTTCTCTGTTGAGTGGGCAAATGGCACTTGCGGGATAACTCAGCTTGTTGTTCTCTTTTTTTTCTTTGCATATATTTGTAGTTTTTAATTTTCCTTCCTGATGTTCTGTGTAAGAAGGTGATGGGCAGAGAGCTGGCTGGTTTAGCTCAGATCAAGCTCTGAAAATTAGGCATCTCCCGAGAGATGGAGGTGTTCTACCTTTATGATTTTTTTAGAATATTTGAGAACGATTGGAAAGTAGCTTACAGGAAAAATGTACTGAGAAGGTGACATTTCAGAAATCTTGAACGTCATGAGACTATCCCCGGATACTCCTCTAAAGGGACAGAGTCTGATTCTACACATGGGTAAACCTCTCCATAAGGCAGGGTGCCTAGAACATCAGAAGGCATGACTGATGTAGCTGATGCTTCCGCTGATTATCAGCACCGTACTAAAGGCCACTGAGTGGGTGGGGGTCAATCTGCTCACCCCCAGGAACATTATAGCAGTGTCAGAGAAAAATAAATGGCTGAGAAACCAAGGTATACCTGTTAACTACGGGAGTAAACCTGTTCAGAATAACTATCCTCTTTCATTATTTTTAAACCACACATAAGATACGCAGAATGTGATCAGCTTCTCAGATGAATGAAGTGCCCAGGACAGACTCTGGGCAGGTGGGTGGGAGAGACTACTGCTTCGATTGTTGATTCGTGAGTGTCTTTGGTGGGTTCAGACCTTAGGATGAAACTGATCACAAGCTTTATTAACTAAACCTCTTAACTATTTCTGTACTGTCAGCAGCTTTCCCATCTGAAATGTCAATTTACACGTCAGGCATAGGTAGTATTTTCAAAGATCTTTTTCAGGTGATTTCTAACATGTTTATGAAGCTACTACGTTATCTTTCTCTTTAAAAACTTACAAAACTTTCTGAAATCTTTGATGTAGTTGGTACCAGTATTCCTAAGAGCCACTATCATGATAAAGCATGGGTTTATAATAATTATTTTTTAACTCGTATTTTCAAAGAAATAGAACAGCATTCATTGACTGTTGACTCTCACCCATCACTGGAACACACGTTTTAGCATCACTTTCTGGCATCATTCTGAATCAGATAACTGATACAAGGCTGGAAACTCAGTTTAGGACCATAAGTTTCTTCTTGGGCTTTCCAGGTGGCTCAGTGGTAAAGAACCCACCTGCCAATGCAGGAAACACGTGCTTGATGCCTGGGTTGGGAAGATCCCCTGGAGGAGGAAATGGCAACTCACTCCAGTATTCTTGCCTGGAGAATTCCATGGACAGAGGAGTCTGGTGGGCTACAGTCCATGGGGTTGCAAAAAGTCGAACATGACTGAGCAGCTAAGCCCATACAGGTTTCTTCTTAGCGAGTTTGCAGGTCCTTATATAGCTACATCCTTAGTTCCTTAGTTCCTTGAGCTTCTGCACATCTCACATGTGCTGCTGCTGCTGCTACTGCTAAGTCGTTTCAGTCGTGTCCGACTCTGTGCAACCCCATAGACGGCAGCCCACCAGGCTCCCCCGTCCCTGGGATTCTCCAGGCTAGAACACTGGAGTGGGTTGCCATTGCCTTTAACTTGTCTTAAAAGAGAAGCTACCACATTCGTAACCAGTCAGACAGAGCCAATGCCCCCATGAATGCACCTAATCCTGATTCTGTGTTTTTATTGACCCAGCTGTCCAACACCAGGATGCGATGGGAGTGGCCACGTCACGGGCAACTATGCATCTCACCGCAGGTAGCTCACTGCCTGCTGGGTCAGGCTCCATCATCCCATCCTCTTCAAGGACTTGTCCTCACCCCTTCTAGAAAGACATTCTCTCCATCGGAAATTGGAGGCTGAGTTTGTTGGGTGTTTGGCTCTCTGTTTTTCAGAAATAAAGCTAACTTAAATCTTCAGTCTTTCTACTTATGTTGTAAAGAAATTAAACTTTTATGATCAAAAATGATTTTCTGATCCAGTGGTGCAGGCTACAACCCAGAAGCTAGGGTTCACCTCAGCCTGTGGCCCCATTTAGCTTTACATGAAACCTAGGTAGGAAAGCAGTGACTGGGCTGACCCTTCACGCTGTGGGGACTTCCTCCCCGGGGCAGGCGGCTGGTGCAGGAGTAAAGAGACAGCGGAGCAGACAGTGGGAGCTCGGCCCTTCCACCCTCCTGCGTCACTGTGTGGTTTGCTGACCCTCTGGCCGTGGCTTTAACCCTGAGCACCATCCCTCAGGATTCAGACAGAGGGTTCTCTGGGTAGGTCATCACTAGGGTCTGGGTGTCCATGGGTAAAGCCCCTGGCTTGGTAAATAGCAAACCGCAGTCTATGAGAAGTAGTCCAGGTGTCCAGAGCCTGATCCAGCTAACCCGGGTTCAGACTTGGTTCTTTTTCCCAGACCCCTGTCCATGGGTTGAACATAGGTTTGTTCAGAAGCTGAGGCTGCCCCCTGGTCGGGCCTGCGTGTGGCAGCGTGTCTCTGTTTTTGCCTCTCTCCTCCCTCTTCAGTGTTTCTGGATGTCCCCTGGCGGATAAGACCCTGAAATCCCTCATGGCAGCCAACTCTCAGGAGCTCAAGTGAGTGTGGACCCAGTCTCTGCACCTGTGTCCGGCCAGGGTGGTCCTAACCAGGGGAAGATGGCACCTCAGTAAACCACAGCCACGTACCCTCTCACCAAAAGTCCACAACTGAAATCAAGTCCCTGAAATTTAGTTTAGTTCATTTACCGGCCTTGGAAATGTACTGGCCTTGAGCAAAAGATGAGAACTTTGCATGATGTTGACAGGTGCCCAGTGGTAAGCTGTGGATCAAATCTCAGGTTATTCCAAAATAAGAAGTTTAAAAAGAAGAAAAGAAGAGTGTAGCATAACAACAGATACGGTTTCTCCCAAGCCTTGGGCAGTAGTTACATATCAGCATTTCCTCTTTTTATTATTATTTTTTAATATAAATTTATTTATTTTAATTGGAGGCTAATTACTTTACAGTATTGTATTGGTTTTGCCATACATCAACATGAATGGATTCTTAGCCAAAACCAATTGTATTTAAGCAAAAAGAACCCCCCAAAATTGGCTCATCCTGGTTTTCAAGACCTGGCTCTGTGCTGTATTGTGGGACCCACCCCTGCCACACCAACAGGGCCCAGCTCTGCTTTCATTTTTCCAGGTGTCCTACCCCAGGCTGCGACGGTTCAGGGCACGTGACCGGAAACTATGCCTCCCACCGCAGGTAGGACAGATCCCTGCCCCCAAGATGGAGATCAGAGGGGGCGGCAGCGTACCGTGAGATCACACACTTCTCTCTTGCTCTTTGTTGGGTCCCTGCTTCAGCCTGTCTGGCTGCCCTCGTGCCAGGAAAGGTGGTGTCAAGGTGACTCCTACGAAGGAAGAAAAAGAAGACCCTGAACTCAAGTAAGTGACCCGGCTTCAGGGCAGAAGCCTAATGAGGGTCAGTAGGCAGGACTCGGGATCCAGGCTGGGAGGTGGCTAAGGACCCAGCATCACGAGTGCTGGGACAGCACAGACAAGAGCGGTCAGGGGCTGGAGGAAACCTCCCCTTCCCCCCGTGTTTGCTTGGTTCTCGGATGCTGCAGAAGGAGTGTGTGTGGGGAGTTTCTTTTTTCAGTCTCTTTCAAAAGGAAGCCTCCTGGGGATGTGCCCTGGTGTCATCAACATGGTTGCGCCTCCCCTGGAACTTCCATTCTGCCTAAGACACAATTTTATCTAAATTGAATTCCCTCCTCTGAGAAATATGCCTCAAGCCTTGGGTGATGGGCTTCCCAGGTAGCCCTAGTGGTAAAGAACCCACTTGCCAATGCAGGAGACTTAAGAGATGTGAGTTCCATCTTTGGGTCAGAAAGATTCCCTGGAGGAGAGCATAGCAATGCACTCCAGTATTCTCACCTGAGAATCCCATGGGCAGAGGGGCCTGGTGGGCTACAGTCCATAGGGTCAGTAAGAATCAGACACGACTGAAGGGAGCTGGCACAATGACATGATAAAGTGGGATGACAGCTCTCTCCTCCAGATGATGCACGACAGTTGCTTAGCTCAGAGCCTGGGGACCATTGTCACTGCCGGGACCCACTGTCTCCCTGGTTGAAAGTAGACAGCATCTACCAGACATCTGGTAAACCCTGTCATCTCCCTCAGTTGATTCCTGTGTGATTTGAACTCAGCATCGCCTCCTTGATTTGGTCACAGCACCTCATCTGGGTTATCTCATCTCCCCCAGCATCTAGTGACTGTGCTGTGTCTCTCTAGATGCCCTGTGATTGGGTGTGATGGCCAAGGTCACATATCAGGTAAATACACGTCCCACCGCACGGCATCTGGATGTCCCCTGGCTGCCAAGAGACAGAAGGAGAACCCGCTCAATGGGGCACCCCTCTCCTGGAAACTGAACAAACAGGAACTTCCCCACTGCCCCCTGCCAGGCTGCAATGGGCTGGGCCACGTCAACAACGTGTTCGTCACCCACAGGAGGTGAGCTTTTCTGTCACGTGGTTGCTATGATTGATTGTCACCTGCTGAGTGTGGGGGAGAGACCCCCAGGTCAGGAATGTTTTAGCAATGAGCACCTTAGGTTTCAAGCAATAAGTCTTGCCAGAGAGATATTAGACCCGTTTGAAAGATGGAAAATGTTCTTTTTTCTGTTTCTGAAATTCACTGCTCGACTTTCAGCTACTTTCAAAACTGTGCTGGTGTCTTTTGTCCTCCAATGTTGCTCCTGCCACTGTTTTTCGGACGGTTCTGTCTTTCAAGGGTTTGTTTTACTTCTGGGTGGTGACAACGACTCTCTGATGTCATATGGTGGTGAAGCTCCACTTTACTCACTGATGTCATTCCCTTCTGCTCGCAAACTGGCTCCATTTGAGACCAAGTGGTAGATAGTTTGCAGCTGGGAAGCTGTGACTCGTCCCCAGCAGCCAGAAAGAAAAGGACACAGCCACTGATAAGTACACAGAGGGTGAGAGAAGTTTAGAAAAGCCTTTCTAGCTTCCCAAGTACTCAGCTCCTTCTTCACTCAGTGGCATGTAATTCACCCTGGCCCGTGGCCAGGAACGCTGATCCTAGCCCAGGTGTCATCCTCATCCCACCTCAAGGAGAGGACCTGGAGGGTTCCTCCATGCTTCTCCAGGCACTGGGCCCTTCCTGTCGTGGGGCAATGGTTCATGGTGCAGATTTAAGATCTGAAGAAGCACGAGGGAGTCTTGGCACTCTGCTTATGGGCAGGATGCAAACACAGCAAAGCTGATTCCATTCCCAGGTGCGTGTCTGTGTGTCGGGAAATGAGGTTCTCTTCTCTGAGTCACACCTGCTTGTAGAGGAACCTGGACTCTTCATCCCTTAACATTTATTTATTATTTACTGATTTATTTGGCTGTGCTGGGTCTTAGTTGCAACATACAGGATCTTTAGTGGCAGCCTTTGGGATCTAGTTCCCTGACCAGGGATTGAGCCTGGGCCCTCTGTATTGGGAGTGTGATGTCTTAGCCACTGGACCTCCAGGGAAGTAAGTGCCCCTGAACTCTTCTGGTGGTTTCTTTTCTGATGACTCTCGGATGCCTGATCACATTCACAGCAGCACACACTGTTTTCTCCAGGGTCCGCACTGTCATCTCCTATTTAGGAAGGACAGTCATAATCAGGTGAGCCCAGTGGCACACGGGCTCCGCAGCGGCCATGCCTCCTTGTCACAGAGCCTGTAATATCCATGTTGACATCAGTAATGAAACATCAGTGCTGGACAGTGGCGAACCCATCCCTCAGTTAAAATTCTCTGTAAAATCCCGGATAGTCTTACATGGTGACACCAAAGCCTGATGAGGGTGCAGGGACCCTCAGGGCTGTGGATGGAGGAGGAGGAGCTGGGAGAACTGTGTCAGGAAGCTGATGTATCCGGTGTAATGGGGCAGGTGAGCAAAGGTGCCCTGCCATCCAGCTGCCGGCTCAGCCCCAGAGACACTCCTGAACCCGGAGTCGGAGACAGACGTGTGCCAGGAGGTCTGCTCCCCTGACTCTAGGCCGCCGGGGCCCACACGCCTCCGCCCTCCACCGCCCCCCACGGTCCCCGAAGACAGGAAACAGCCGTGGTTCCACAGGCGGGGCTGCTGATCCGTGTGGGCCTGAAGGCTCCGCAAGGACTGGAGCAGGTACTGAGTGACAGCGCTGAGGGACACGTGTGCTGTGATTTTGTTTCCACCAAGTGAAAAAAGATGTAGCAAAATCCCATTTTTAAAGAGTCAGGTAATTACTGCTCTGTAGTTGGAGTCAGTGGCTGTCTCTGGGGACCAGGAGACAGCTCTTGCTACGGGGCTGGTGAGGCTTGAAAGCGTGTTCTGTGTTTGCAGGTAAACGCATGGTAAACCCCTCAAGGCTGTTCTTTCAACTGCAGATACTCATTGTGTGTGTCTATGTACAGACCGTTTATTTCATAACGTGAAAAAGGAAATTAGGAGCTCAAAAAGTATAGGCTGCAATATTAATGCAGAGATATTATTTTATAAAAGAGAAACAATTAAGAGTTTAGACAAATGAATAATTCAGATTGCACTGCTTTTCAGTCTTGCTACTCAAAGAGCCTGAACGTCACCTGGGGAAATTCTCTTTGAGGTGGAATGCTTTTCTTTTATGCTGTATGGGATTTCATACAAGTAATACAATAAAATGCCTAGCTTATTGCCTGGCACATAATAAGTGTTTGACACAGACTACTTCCTTTCCCTTTTGTACAGTTGTATTAATATAAGTGCATATATGCAATAATTCATTACAGTAGGAATGCCTTATGCTGGGATCACACTACTGACCTACAATACACCTTTATCTGTCCTGTTCTCGCCCCTAACATCCTGACGTGGTTCAGTTGTCTTTCCCATCTCTGCCAAAGGCCAGCCGCTATCCAGGTTGCTCTGTCCTGGCAGAGAGGCTGTTCCAACGAAGTTCCTCACACTGTTTATTCCTTTAAACCCTCACAAACCCCATGAGCTATAGGCTCTATGGTTGCCTCCGTTGACAGACAAATCCTTGTGCAGGGAAGTTCAAGAATTGCCCCCATGCACAGCTCACAGCATCAGGACACAAAGCTCCTCTCCTAAGCTAGGTACCAGCCCGCCCCTGGTGTTTCCTGGCTCCTCCCAACCACCAGGCAAACACTCCTGCAGATTCCTCTTGGGCACGGTCTGTAACTTTTCCCATTTAAGATTCAGCAAAACGAGAACAGTTATGAAGCTTGCCTAGAGCACAGTTACCTGTGCATGACGTCAGTGTTGTGTTTGTTGTTTCTGTTTCGTCACTAAGTCATGTCTGACTCTTTGCAACCCCGTGGACTGCCACATGCCAGACTTCCTTGTCCTTCACTATCTCCCGGAATTTGCTCAAACTCATGTCCATTGAGTCAGTGATGCCATCCAACTGTTTCATTCTTTGCTGCCCCCTTCTCTTCCTGCCTTCAATCTTTCCCAGCATCAGGATTACATGATAAGTACTTTATAACCTTGCTTTGCGCCTTCATGTTACAAACCTCCACTTTGAAAGAATGGCAACTGAGGTGACGAATGGTGTCGTATTAAATACACAAACAAACACACACACACTCATGGATGTTTGAAGCTGAAAACCAGAAGTCCTGGGACTAAATATAACTCATTTATTACTAGATGTAACTGTCATTTTATTTAAGATTATAAATATATTATACAGGGACGTCCCTCACACAAATGTGTCACCTGCAATTTCATTATAACAGAGCAGACAAAGATATAGTTTAAAATTGCCTTCCTATACTTTCATTGCACTGTGAATTTGGTCCAATTCATATAAACCACATCTTTCCTGCCTTTACAACGCATTGCCCAGACCCTGAAGGTGACGCCCAGCCAACCTCCTCTTTCCCTGAGCAGCAGAACTGAGCCTTGTGGAGGACCTGGCCTCCTCAAAAGAAAAAGGAACTTTACAAATATTTTCAAGCCACAGTTTTCTTAAATTTAGGATTTGTTTCATATCCTTGGAGATACAAAGTACCCAGTGGCATTTTATAAAATTTTCTTGGCCCCGCCACAAGCATGTGGGATCTTAGTTCCTGCACCAGGATGGAACCCGTGCCCCTGCGTTGCAAGCTCGGACTCTTAACCCCTGGCCCGCCACGGAAGCCCCCAGTGGCATTTTTAGGCCAGAATCTCACATCTGTCGTGAACCCTACTAGATGTCAGCCCTGTGGTTGTGGGGCTTCACTGACCGTCCTCACGACCGCTTCTCTCACCCCGTGTTGTCTGGATAACCCAGACCCTCAAGGGGAGAGTCAGAGAACTCTCTGGAGGTGTTAACATCCATCTTGTTACCAGGCTCCCGCAGGTCACTTTTAAAGTCCCATTTACCAACTAGACAGTAATCCTGTTTGTGACCCTTTTCTCAGAACACAATAGGTGACATAAAACAAGACAGACTGGCAAAAACTTCCCAGGAAAAGAAAGAAAGATAATGCAGCTTATAGAGGCCACTCTCTTTTTTTTCACATCTTCTTTCTTTTTTTTTAATTGGAAGATAATTGCTTTACAATATTGTGCCAGTTGAGGCCACTGTTTACGTGAGCAGTTTCCAAAACAGAATATCATGGTCACAGTTCAGTTTCTGCTTTTCCATTATTTTATTTCCCTGTTTAAAATATTTCATAATTTATCAAGTGTTGGAAAACCACACAGCCTTCCTTTTACATGTAGTATTACATATCTAGTATTGTTTTATTTCATATCATCTTAATATAGAGTAATTTTAAATTCTTCAAAATATGCATGCACTCTACAAGCGTTTACTAAGGGTTTTGCTTCAGAAATATCCTCTTTCATTCTACCAAATGTCCTAATCTTTGGATGGAAAATGATTGTCTCATGAATAATTAGTAACCAAATTTCTGTGGGAAAAAATATTTTCAATGGTTGATTATTATAATTTTTTAATTTTATTTCAAAATTGTTGATCCAAAAATATAACAAATGACAAAAAATTAGTGGCTGTTTAGAACAAAAAATCATCTCATCATGTCCAACAGAAAACATGTTTTGTTCAATGTTGTCATTATCATTTTGGTGCAGTTTAAATAAAACAGATGAAAGAAGCAGGCTTGAATGGAACAGCTTTGTAGGAAAGATATATAAACAGTCTACAAGACAGTGCACTGTGAGCAATGAGGGCTCCTAAATGTACCTGCAGGCCCTCCTTTTATTTTCCTGTCAGGTACCTGGCTCAGTGGTAAAGTACCTGCCTGCCAAGGCAGGAGACGTGGGTTCGATCCCTGGGCTGGGAAGATCTTCTGGAGAAGGGAACAGCTATCCACTCCAGTACTCTTGCCTGGAGAATCCCATGGACAGAGGAGCCGGGCAGGCTACAGTCCACATGGTTGAAAAGAGTTGGACACGACTGAGCAACTGAGCAACAACAAAGAGATTGTTTAATAAAAAATGATGTTTTAAAAAGTTACAGAATAGCTGCTTCACTTTTCTGTACAGCAGAAAATAATACAGAATTGTAAAACAGCTATACTCCAACAAAACAATTTTTTTTTTAAGAAAAATTAAAGAGTAAATTTGAAACTTTCACTTACCCAAACTGAATTTGCCATCGTGGGGTAGAATAATTATTTTGAGCTTGTATTATTTCGGGTCATTCTGTAAAGATCTGATGAAAGTGTGTATAGAGACAGAAAGAACTAGATTTATTATCCATGGCATTTTGACTAATTTGAAGCAAATCTTATTCAAACTATATAGGTACAATTTTACATTTACAGAAAATAAAGTAATTACTGCTAAAAGAAAAAAATGACATAAAAATACAAAATAGTGATGTCTTTAAAAAAGTAATTAAATGATAATGATCTACAGTAGTTATTTGTATTTTAAGAAAAAATATGAAACATTTACATTATTCATGTGCTTCCCTGGTAGCTCAGCTGGTAAAGAATTTGCCTGCAAAGCAGGAGACCCCAGCTCGATTCCTGGGTTGGGAAGATCTGCCTGAGAAGGGATGAGCTACCCACTCCAGTACTCTTGGGCTTCCCTTATGACTCAGCTGGTAAAGAATCCGCTTGCAATGTGGGTGACCTGGGTTCAATCCCTGGGTTGGGAAGATCTCCTGGAGAAGCAAACAGCTACCCTTTCCCGTATTCTGGCCTGGAGAATTCCACAGACCATATAGTCCATGGGGTCTCAAAGAGTTGAACATGGACTGAGCGACTTTCACTTTCACTGCTTTTGTTTTAGGAGATATTGTTACCTTCTGCACAGAGACTGCAGATTATAATGTAATGAGTAGGCAGGCAAAGACTTAAAGAGTATGTAGTGAATACAAAATTTTAATTTTTCTAAGAAATAGTACGGGTTTCACCCACTGGTGTAATTTTCACTTTCACAGCTTGTCTGGATGTCCTCTCAATGCACAAGCCATCAAGAAGGGCAAGGCCTCTGAAGAACTAATGACCATCAAGGTCAAAGCATCTGGAGGTAGGAGGACAGGGTGGGGCCATGACCCCCAAGGTTTGGCCCCCCAAGGGGCCCACATCCAAACCCTGCTCCATGCTGGAAGAGATATTTGAACAGGCAAGAAAGACGCTTTCCTGAAATCTGAACTAAGCTGTAACTTTCTCTAAAAAACAATGTCTTGGTTTTTTTCCTTTTTTTTTTAATAAGAATCTCCAACAGAGAAAATCAGGCAATGATGCTGGAAGAATTAGGGTACACTGGTTGAACTTTTGTCCTTCAATCTTAAAATGACAGTTTTTGTACAAGCCTAGATGTGTGTCTGTTCCTGGTTATGAGCCCTCTATGAAATTTCAGGGTCTGGGCACCCATGTTTGAACCTTTCCTTACCTTTTGTCCTACACCCAGAATGATATTTTTATGGTGAATCCAGATGGTTTAATTCAGCATCTCTGTCTCTATTTCCCTGCATGTTCTCCCAGGGTTGACCCCCGACACAGTGGCTAAGCCATCCTCCCTACTGGAATCTTCTCATGTCCCTCTGATTTCTGCGTACTTTTCTTGAGTTCTCATCAGCATTTTCTCAGGCATGTGTTCTCTTACAAGATCATCCTAA
Source organism: Redunca redunca (assembly GCA_006410935.1). Taxonomy (NCBI): domain Eukaryota; kingdom Metazoa; phylum Chordata; class Mammalia; order Artiodactyla; family Bovidae; genus Redunca; species Redunca redunca. Next base: position 161,348 of record SJYQ01095394.1, read on the forward strand.
CGCATCTGGGGAACAGAGGCGAAGTTGTTACTTGGCTTTATCGATTTTAGTCGATGGCATCTTTGGCACTCAGTTCTACATGAGTCTGAAAGCATTGCTCCATCTTTTAAATCCATGCGTGACTCTTAGAAACAGTGGCTTGTTTCCAGGTTGTGCTTCCGTGCACAATATGCCTCATGCAGCTCGCACATCCTCCTGTTGTAGGTGCGTAACATTTGCCCCAGGTGCGGGCCTAGGAGTAAAGTTGCTGGGCCGTGAAGCCTGCGAGGCCCAGCTTCAGCGGGTGATGCACTGTTGTTCCAGAGCAGTGACCCAGGAGGATACCAGAGTCTGCACCTCTTCGCACAAGCTGTCGGTTCCCACCCTGCCCGCTTCCAGGCATTGATCTTACTAAATCTAAACGCTGGTGACCACATTTATCCTGCTGAATTGTCATCTTCTGGTTTAGAGTCATCAGGACCTTAAATCTTGCTTCTGGCATCTGAATATCAGCCACTATTCCTAACTTTTAAAATCTTTAAAATGCACTCATATCCCTCCTATAAAAGAATGATGGGAAGATAACCCCGTTCATTGAGAACCTGTTGTCTGTTCAGCACTTTATGTTTTTTTTTTGTTAATTCTCACAGCATTTTATTGAAGCACGAGGAGGTGAAATGACTCAACTTCAACAACAAGAGTTAGGCAGTGTTCAGACTCCAAAGCCACACTGCCCCCAGACCACATTTGCTTCTGATTAAAGTCCACAAAGAAGTCAAGCTGTGGGTCCCTGGGCTTGAACCCACCTGCCAGGACCCCCCCCCCAACTCTAATAGTGGCTCAGAAGGTCCCTACATTTGGTCACTAATCAGCACAGTCCAGGTGCCCCTGTCCTGGTAACATTGTGCACAACGGACTCACAGGCCTTGGATCTCAGGTCAGCCCTGCCCCTTCCCTTGGCCCCAGCCAGGTGATGTGGTCGTGTCAGTGGTCAGTGAGCCTCCTTTAGCCCCTGTGAGGCTCTGGCCTTCACGAGGGAAGGGATGATGACACCTGCCCCACAGGGTCCAGCCAAGTTCCAATGAGACCTTACTTGTGAACCCATCTGCCAGCAGACCTGGAACACAGCAGAGCTACATTGAATCCTGGGGCAGTTCTTACCAAGGGAGTCCATCCTGCAACTCTTTGAACCCACTTTCTTAGAATCTTGGACATGGATTTGGGTAAAAATTCAACATTTCAAGTTAAAGTCTCACTTTCACTTGTCGTTGTTCATTCGCCAAGTCATGTCCGACTCTTCGCAACCCCATGGACTGCAGCACACCAGGCTTTCCTGTCCCCCACCATCTCCCAGAGTTTGCCCAAGTTCATGTCCGTTGCATTGGTGATGCCATCCAACCATCTCATCCTTTGTCACCCTCTCCTTTTGCCTTCAATCTTTCCCAGCATCAGGGTCTTTTCCAATGTGTTGGCTCTTCGCATCAGGTGGCCAAAGTTTTGAAGCTTCAGCTTCAGCATCAGTCCTTCGAATGAGTACTCAGGGTTGACTTCCTTTAAGATTGACTGGTTTGATCTCCTTGCAGTCCAAGGGACTCTCAAGAATCTTTTCTAGCACCACAGTTCAAAAGCATCAATTCTTTGGCACTCTGCCTTCTTTACGGTCCAGCTCTCACTTAGCAAACCGCAAATTAAACATAAATGGACTCAGATTTGTCAGTCTTCTTTTTTCACTTTGAACTGAAAAAAATCTGACTTTTTACAGGTATGGAGAATGATGAAGAAATTAGGCATTTGGATGAAGAAATAAAGGAACTCAACGAGTCCAACCTTAAAATTGAAGCCGATATGATGAAACTCCAGACACAGGTAAAAAGAAAGAATGAGGGAAGGGGGTAAGGATGGGACAAGACCCACCTGGTGCCCTGTCCTTCCGGAATCTGTTTCCACATTCCCAAGTTTTCTCCCTTTCAGATTACGTCCATGGAGAGCAACTTAAAGACCATCGAGGAGGAGAACAAGCTGATAGAACAGAACAACGAGAGCCTGCTGAAGGAGCTGGCGGGGCTCAGCCAGGCCCTCATCTCCAGCCTTGCTGACATCCAGCTCCCACAGATGGTCAGTCTGAGGCCACGGCTCTCTCCCCGTGCCCCCAGGCTCCCTCCCAGGGCTGGGGCAGAAGGGTGGCTTGGGCAGGGGGAACCTGCTGGTCACTCAGTCCTTCACTCGTGTGCAGTTTCCACATGTCCAGGGGCTGTTCAGTTTGAGCCATCAGGTCAGGGAGAGGAGGTGCCCCAGCACACAGAGAGCAGGAGATGACAAACCTGACTGTGGGTCGCATCATCACCTGGAAGGACAGAGAAAGGGGGGAAAGAGCCTGCCTCTGACTCTTGGAACGGGGATGTGGACAAAGGGGTCTGAGGATGAAAGAGGACAATTCCCACCAGACAGCTGCCCCACCCCCACCCCCACATCCCTTCGGTCCCAGCTCAGGGCGGTCTGGGGAAGCTTCTGGCACAAGCAGGGCCTCTCCTCCCTTGCCCGGCCTGCACTCCCTTCTGCAGACGAGGTCTCTGTGCTGAGCTCATGCACACATGAGCTGAGACTGAGACCCCTCCTCAGGAGAAGGGGTACAGAAGAGGTTCAGAAGGGGTGCAGCTGGGAGGGGCCTGACCCAGTAGCCAGACCTCCACCCTGTGTGGCTCCAAGCTTTTCCCAAAGTATGGACAGTCAGTCAGCCTTCCCAGATGGCGCTAGTGGTAAAGAACCCGCCTGCCAATGCAGGAGACGTGAGACGTGGGTTCAACCCCTGGGTTGGGAAGATCCCCTGGAGCAGGAAATGGCAGTCCATTCCACTATTCTTGCCTGGAGAATCCCATGGACAAAGGAGCATGGTGGGCTACAGTCCATGGGCTCTCAAACAGTGGGATACAACTGAAGGGACTTGGCACACATGCACAGATAAGTGGTCACACTCACCCCGCTAGCTGAGTGAAGAGTGAGCAGACCAGCCCACCACACACTCACCCCTGACTGCCCCTGAACTCTGACTGCCACACGGGTCCCCTCACCCCTCCCCAGGCTCCAGGGTCAGAATACCACACCCCGTAGACCTGCGCCCCCTTTCCCGGCAGCCCAGGTCACATGACTGGAGCCCCGTGTTCTGTCCTCCTTCAGGGGCCCATCAGCGAGCAGAATTTCGAGGCGTATGTCAACACGCTCACAGACATGTACAGCAACTTGGAGCGGGACTACTCGCCGGAATGCAAAGCTCTGCTGGAGAGCATCAAGCAGGCGGTCAAGGGCATCCACGTGTAGACCGCAGTGCCCCAGCCCTGGGGAGCCCTGCCAGCCTCACAGACGCACCTGGAGGGGCTCCAGGCCACCCGGGCAAGCAGTGGCCATACTGCATTTACAATTGCAACATTGCACTAATTCCCTGCCCCCCTCCCCCCCCGCCCCAGCTGACGTGAAAAGGAAAGAAAAACTATGATAGACTCTTTGGATGAAAAAGCAATGCAGTCAAATATTAGATCTTATTTATTTTCATATATTTTCCTTTTATTCCTTCATTGCACTCTTTTGGGTTTTTTTTTTTTNTTTGGGTTTTTTTTTTTTGTACAGTATATGTAAAATAAATGTGACATTTTTATATTTTATTTATTTCTAATCAAAGAGTTTTTTATCTTTTAACTGCATTTTGAAGTCTGCCATATTTTTACAAGTGTGTTTATTAATTTATTTTCCAATAGAATTTAAATATTAGAAATGCTATTCTCAAATTACATATCTGGCTGGGTTTAAAGAAGACAAAAAAAAATATGAAGGAAAATCCTTGTCTAAGGACTGCACTGTGGTCCAGTTTAATTTTTATTGCACACTCTATCCCCCACCCCCAACCCCTTTCACGAGCTTTGTGTTTATGAACGGGCTTGGGTAAAATGCGTGGAGGGACACAGATAAAAGGCACTCACTCACAGGATGTGTGCCCTACAGAAGCACAGTTGACTGAAAACCAGCCTGTTTCAGATTTGTTAGCAATAATTAAATAGAGCAATCAGCAAAGTATTTGACTTGGCTGTCCAGTTTCAGTTCATATGAATTATTTATTTAAAATTATTTCAAGAAACAAGCTTTTTAGCAATGCAGGTTTGTCTATTTGTTTTCAGGTTATACCAGATAGTTGGCAGCTCTTACCCCAAGATGAGAAATAAGACTCGATGTAACTGGCCAGGCTTTCCTGCCACTTGTTGGTACAATACACGAGGGACACTGTTGTAGATTTGTACTTAGCAAATGTAAACGCACCCAAATGGAAAACTGTGTAGATACCGTATCCCCTGAAATAGCATTTATCTTACTGGGTTGACTGGAAAGGAATGGAAAATACAGTCACACAAGCACCAATGGCACCCGGATCTGAGTCATTGCTTTAAACACTGGCAACATTGTCTCAGCCCCCTGAGGCAAACAGACAGCTTTCGATTTGACAAAAGTCTTTCTGCAGACAGAGGAGTGCCGCAAAGTACACACACTCACACCCACAGGCACACAGACATGCTCACCGACATGAGATTGAGCCCACGATCTCACGTTTCTGGATGGATCAGAGGTTAGTAGTTGCTATAGGAAAGGCAATGTCTATTTCAGGGATTGTAAAGTAGTTAAGCATTGTTTCAAAAGTTTTTTTATATTTATTTTTTTTAAGAGAAAGGTATAGACAACCAGCTAAACTGCCTTTTTGCTGTGCACACACCCCGGGTGTGCGACGTGCCTCCGTGTAAATGGGCTTGATTTCAGTGCTGTAACAAAGTGTTTATTTTTCTTAGCAACATGGATGTGTATGTGGACTGGATGCCATGGCGCTTGAAGGCTTGCTGTTTTCCACCGTTGTTACTGTTGCTGCACCAGCTGAAGCGCCATGTGCGGTAATTCCCCCCACCTTGACACTAGTCATTGTTCTGTATTAAGTGGGGCTTATCTTTGGTTTGGCGTTCATTGAAATCCTTGACTCTTAGTCTAGTGAAAATGAGATGTCTGTTCTTAGGTAGGAGTGGTGGGTATTTAACAATCAACTTTAAGAAAAAAGAGATAACGCGTGTGCTGTCTATTATAAACAGGACACCAAACGAAATTTTCTATTAAAGTTATGTATTTACAAACATTTTGCTATACAGTCCTCTATAGATGCATACAAATGAGTTCACTTATTACAAAGACAAAGGTTTAATTTGCTAAATATTTTAACGAGTTTGTTATATATTTTATTTAATTTAAAAGAAATCTCTTACCAACCTATGTATTTATTACCATAATTTACTGCGATTCAGGTTCGTTGATTTGTGTTCGCGTAGTTTGAACAGGATGGTTTTGTGAAGGATGTTTGTTTTTATTTGCTGCCTTTGTACTTGGTCTGTTTTGTAACGTGCACTGAATTTTTGTTTCTTTCCATGATGTTAACGATTGATACTGTAAATTGGGTCTTTTGTAAACAAACAAAAAAAAGGCAATGATGTATGCATTTTTTTAATTTGAAGTAGTTTGTATACTGTTTCTTCAAACAATTAATATTTCTTACATCAAAGCAACCGATTGTGTTCAGTGCTGTACATTTGGTGTATGGTAGGAAATAAAAATGGAAAAGAGTTTCACTGTGGTCTTTCTCGAGCTGCTATATAGAGATGCTTGTGGCCAGCCCGTGATAAGCACTGTCCCCCACGCCCCAGGAGCTCAGTGCGGGGGAAGGGGAGGGCACCCCTGAACCTCTGAGTCACTCTGATTCTTTGGGGTCCATCAGCCAGTCTGCCTGGATTGTTTTCTTACCCCAAGTGGAGAGGACTTTTTGCCAGCTGCTACGCCATCCCAGCCTGAGTTCTGGTAAATGCACATACAGAAGGGCAGCTGCCTCCGATGTCAGGAAATTGCTGGAAATTCACCTGCGTCTGGTGAGCAGTAAGAGAGGCCCCACCCTCCTCATGCTCTGAGGAGTATCTCTGTGTATTCCTACAAGCCAGCTGAACTCAGATTAAAAGAAAATTGTTAATTCTTCACAGCACCTCTCTGTCTTATGTGTTTTTCCTATCTTATTTCAAACAGCTTAATTTAATTTTACAGTTTCTTGCTCACTTTTACACATCTCTATGTTGGTTGCCATTCATATTCAATATAGTTTTTTTTTTTTTTTTTAAAAACCATGTCATCCTTGTTTTAAAGCAAACTTGACTGAAGGGGAGTCTGGGTCCCCAGAGAAAAGACCGATACCTGAATAGACCTTTGCATTATAGGTGTTGGCACACAACAGTTGAATATATATTTAGCTTGGATTTTTAATATATATATTTAAAAATGTTCTTATTTATTTATTTGGCTGCATCAGGTCTTAGTCAGAGCAAGTGGGGGACTTCACTGTATCATTCGGGTTCTGTCGTCGCGGCCTCTGGACTTGCTAGTCGCGGCTCCCAGCCTCCAGGCGTGCTGGCTCAGTAGCTGTGGTGTTCAGGCTTAGCTGCTCCGAGGCATGAGGGATCTTTCCGGTCCAGGCATTGAACATGTGTCCCCTGCTTTGAGAGCTGATTCTTTACCCACTGGACCATCAGGGAAGTCCCTGTAGCTCGCTGGTAATCACCAGCTGATGTATCTACAACGCACATGTGATCCATCCTATAAAGGGGTCACAAGCAAATCTGCTCCACGGTTCTTAGCACACCCCTGGCAGAGCACGGGTATCTTGCCCTCTGTGGAGTTTTACATCCACAGGCTGCATACACATCCCAGTCAGGCGATGTGGCAGAAGAGGAGAAACAAGACAGGATGGCGAGTCAGAGATGTTCAGATGACAGGTGTTTTATCAGAAGACGTGTGTGCCAGGCCCACTCCCGGGGAGTTCAGCCTAGCGGGGGACAAGGAAGTGAGTGACAGGAACACAGCCTCCTGTGGACACAGTGAGCAGGGTGCCACCCTGACTCCGATTCCCTGGAAAGAAGTGCTGGTTACAGACGAACTGGCAAGTTGGAAGAAAGACACTGCAGGCAGTGTGGAGAAGCATCTACAGAAGATGACAATGAGACGGTCATCCACCAAGCAGGTGTTTGAAATATCCAAAAATTAGTGAGAAGTGAGGCAAGAAACCCAGGTAAGTGGGAGAGGGGGTCATTTTATAAACATCTGTGCTAAAAAATTATAATTTCCACACACAGACTCCAGAATACCAAAGAAAAGATCTAAAACCAAAGAAGTATCAAATCTCCATTAAAGACAATTTGTTCCATCCATTCAAACAATTACACCAGGCTCCTCTGTCCATGGGATTCTCCAGGCAAGAATACTGGAGTGGGTTGCCATTTCCTTCTCCAGGGGATCTTCCCAGCCCATGAATTGAACCCCGGGTCTCCTGCATTGCAGGCAGATTCTTTACCGTCTGAGCCACCAGGGAAGCCCTATAATTTCTTACCTGCTGCTGCTGCTGCTAAGTCACTTCAGTCGTGTCCGTGAAGGCAACACAATTGTGTTCGGTGCTGTACCTCTGATATTTGGTAGGAAATAAAAACTGACGATGAGTTTTGCTGTGGTTGTTTGCAGGTGAAAACCTTGTCACCAGCCCGTGGAAAGTCCTGGAGCCTTTAGGCAGAGAAGTAAAATTCTTCCACTCTAACTACATTCTGAGCAAAACGAAGAGGGTAAATGAGTCTTTGATCTGGCTCCCTAGAAAATGTTTTAAAACTGACATCATGATACGTAAATATTTTACTAATCTTCTTAAAACTCGTGTTTTCTACGCCTCTTTCCACACATCACATCCATTTTATTGTGGTCTGGGAGCAGTACCCTGCTATTTCTTGTCATAATTCAGCAGCTGATTACAACACAAGTAGATTTAATTGGTTAATCACTGTTGACACTGTCAGACCCCATCACTGATGCCCATATAGTCTTGTCCTGAAATCCTCAAGCACATTTATGGAGTAAACATCCCGAGGCCCAAAGACATTGATGAGGAAACTATTACTCAGGAAAGTGGGTAAGTTGTCCAAGACCAGAAAACCAGGAAAAGGTACAGTCAGATTGGACCACCTTCCACTGTTTTTAATATCTTGGCCATGGGGCGCTGTCTACTCACCTGTTAGCTGTTGTCTTAAGTGGAAGAAAGAAAACAAGAATTAGTCAAGATTATGACATCTGTTGGTATTCACTCATTTCTTTCAGGTCTAAAACTAAGAATTGGATTTTAGGGCCAGCTCTAATAAATACTACTATGTGCTTTTCCAAAGATGAATGTTTAAAAAAAAAATATTTGTTGGGTCCTGACACATGTGTGCTAAGTTGCTTCAGTCGTATCCGACTCTTTGCAATCTTATGGACTGCAGCAAGCCAGGCTCCTCTATCCATATGATTCTCTAGGCAAGAACTCCGCAGTGGGTGCCATTTCCTTCTCCATGGGAACATCCCAACCCAGGATCAAACTGGCATCTCTTAATATCTCCTGCATTGGGAGGGGGATGGATTCTTTACCACTAGCACCACATGGGAAGCCCAGATATGTGCTGCTGCTGCTGCTAAGTCGCTTCAGTCGTGTCCGACCCTGTGCGACCCCATAGATGGCAGCCCACCAGGCTCCCCAGTCCCTGGGATTCTCCAGGCAAGAACACTGGAGTGAGTGGACCATCCGTAAATCCTGATGGGACAACAGCGCCTCCTGGTGTCCTAAGGTCCTGAGTTCATCCGCGCAGCTTCCGAGACGCAACACGTGGAAAGGTTTCCCTCAGCATGGCAGGACTTGGAGAGTCAATAATTTGTCTCACATGCCAGAGACAAGTCCAGGGTCAGGATTCAACCCAGTTCTGACCCCCAGAGAAGCCCCTGTCCCTCCTATAGGCCAACCTCCGACTTCCCAGTTGATGTCCCAGCAGCCTGAGGGGAGAAGGGGTCAGTGTCACCACCAATCTGGATAAAGTTGTTCAAAGAAGCATCATTTTTGCATTTCAGCCACACCCCTGTGATGTGTTTTTCTTGTACAGACCCGTCATGCAAATCTGACATCCTAATCATTAACTTGGCAAATTGGGGTTGAAAATCTTCATATGGATTATAAGTAAGTAAGTAAAGTCGCTCAGTCGTGTCTGACTCTTTGCGACCCCATGGACCGTAGCCTACCAGGTTCCTCCGTCCATGGGATTTTCCAGGCAAGAATACTGGAATGAGTTGCTATAATGAGTGTCTATAATTTCCACACACAGACTTATCCATATGGGTTCCTTCCCTCAAATAAGGAAAATATAAATGACTTATATTTGCTGCTGTTAAGGCAGAACAACATAATTATTGAGTTGGGTTCAAAGCTGCCTTGTATAGGATAGACAGCTTCACATTGGCCTCCAATGAGTAAAGGACACTTTGTGCCGACCTTTTCCAATGATTGAATATGTAGAAACATAAAGAGAAGACATTTCCCTGCTCTAAGAAACATCTGCTGTTTCAGAGTTTTCCACTCAAATATGTATTATCATATATAAATGCAGCTATTTTCCTTCTGTGACCGATTACCTTATTCTGTCTGGAATGAAATCTGGGACTGAGTATATGAGGAGATAGTTTAGATGTTTGGAAGGAAGAATGGCACTTTGGGGACAGACATTAACAGTGCTTGTGAAGGATCAAACGTCTATCCATTGGAAATCACTGTGAACATTTCTCGCCAAGACTAGCATCCTTGAATTTCAGAAATAAGGCCCGAGGGGACGTCCCTGCTGGTTCTGTGATTGGGAATCCACCTGCCAATTCAAGGGACACATGTTCAGTCCCTCATCTGGGAAGATCCCACATGCCAGAGGCCATTCCACCCGTTTGCCGCACCTATGGGGCCCGTGCACCCTGGAGCCCATGCCCCACGACGGGAAGCCCCTAGAGTGAGAAGCCCACGCACCACAACTAGAGAGTAGCCCCTGCTCACCTCAACCAAAGAAAGCTGCAAGCAACAACAAAGACCCAGGGCAACAAGCAAATAAATAAACAAACCAATAACACCCTCGGACCAGAGAGGAAGAAGCCTCCACACCCAGTGCTGGCCATGCCGTGCTCTGACGCACCCAGACCACCAGTGTCTCCCTGACTCTAGGAAATCCTTGTCCAGGAAGAAGGTGTTTTAGCATCTTCAGTATTTGTCAGCAGCTTCTCAACTGTACACATATCGCATCGGGAAGGACTTGGCATGCTCTCGTTGGAAACTCTCCTTCTCAGAACAACTGACACCCCAGAATGACCGTTCTCACTTGAAGATGCCCTCTGTCTCCCCTGATTCACCAGGAACATCTTTCCCAAACCCACAAAGGCCCTGTGAAGCCACATAAATAAATGAAAATAAATATTTTAACAAAAAAATTAATGAAGAGTGAATGCAAATTCCTTATGGACAACATGTGTGCATGCTAAGTCGATTCAGTCGTGTCTGACTCTGTGCAACACCATGGACTGTGGCCCACTAGGCTCCTCTGTCAGTGGAATTCTCAGGCAAAAATACTGGAGTAGGTAGCCACTTCTTTCTCCATGGGGTCTTCCCTACTCAGGAATTGAACACTGATTAGCAGTGTCTCCAGCATTGGTAGGCGGATTCTTTATCACTGAGCCACCAGGGAACATTCGGAAGCTAATTCTCTGTCCTGGACAAGCAGAATTTGACTGGTTCCCATGAATACTGCCAAATGTCCAGGACAACTTAAAAAAGTGTGTGCATGCGTGCACACACACGTGTCTGTTTTAACATTTATTCAGTGCTGAACATTCACCAGGGGTTTCCCAGGGGCTTTGCATACATGATTTAACTCTGACCACAACTGTGAGAGCTATGAATGATTGCAATCATTGCACACCCTGAAGAAGAGTCACCCAGGGCCTGAGTCACGGGAGCTCAGCTGAGGCCTGCTGTCCGTGGGCCCCTTCCCAGCCTGGAGACTGTGCTTATTCACACTGCCCTCACCCACCTGGCCCTCTTGTCCCCCTCCTGTTCCCTGTGCAGGAGCAGCCAGCTCAAGTCCTGGCTAGTGCCACGGGGTGACACAAAAACATGCTACACTTAACAGCTTGAATAAAATACAGTTTTAAAATTAGTTTTCATTTTGTTACACTTTTTTTTTTTAATGTAACTGCTAGAAAATGTGAAGTCTGCGTGTGGCTCTCATTGCATCTCTTCTGGGCGTCATCATCAGACCATATCTTCTGTGAGGAGCCAGAAGACTCTTCAAGCAGAAAAACCATGAGCGTGTTTCTGCAGCTGAGAAGTCGCAGTGCTTTTTCCGTCCCTTTTCTGTTTTTTTTTTTTTTTTTTTTCAGGGAGAAATTGCCAAATTATGAAAACATCCGAGATCTATTATAAATTTTATGTGTTCAGGCAAGAAAGCAAAGCAGCTAATCGCACCATTAAATCTATAAATGTATTGAATGTGTTCACACAACCTGAAAATTTACTCATTTCTGCTTTTTTTTCTTAACAATTACCAATCTACACAACCAAATTCTGTTTTAAAAGATCACTATAGACCTTGAAATAATTTTTTGAGTACATATCTGCCTACAAGGCTGAACTGGAAGCTTAGGGAACCAGTCTGAAATTAGAGAACCAAAAAAAATTTTTTAAATCCAGTGGACTTCTTTTCCTTTAAGCAACAGTGACAATTTGTGGGGGAGCACTTTGAATTTATTTTTAAAATTTTTATCTTTAGTTGGAGGATAATTGCTTTATAAAGTTGTGTTGGTTAGTGCCATACATCAATGTGAATCAGCCATAATACATACATCCCCTCCCTCTGGAACCTCCCTCCCATCCCACCCCTCTAGGTTGTCACAGAGTACAGCATTGAGTTCCCTGTGTTAGACAGCAACTTCCCATTAGCTACTTTCATACAGTAATGTACATGTTTTAGCGCTACTCTCTGACTTTGTCCCTCCCTCTTCATCCCTCTCTATGTCCGCAAGTCTGTTCTGTGTGTCTGTGTCTCTTTTCCTTCCCTGCAAACAGGTTCATCAGTACCATTATCTAGATTCCATATATATGCATTATTACAGATATTTGTTTTTCTCTTTCTGACTTTACCAAACTCTGTATAACAGGCTCTAGGTTCATCCACTTCACTAGAACTGACTTAAATTCATTCATTTTTCTAGCTGAGTAATATTCCATTGTATATATGTACCATATCTTCCTTATCCATTTTTAGTCAATGGGCATCTAGATTGCTTCCTTGTCCTGGCCATTGTAAATAGAGCTGCAATGAACATTGAGGTACATGTATTTTTTTCAATTATTGTTATCTCAGGGAATATGCCCAAGAGTGGGATTGCTGGGTCATATGGTAGTTCTGTTGCAGGAAGGCAGACCCCTTCTAGGCCCAAAACTGGGCTCTCATCTAACACTCGGAAATGAATTGTCCAAGGAGACACATGTGCTGACAAAGCAAGAGATTTTATTCAGAAAGGGCACCCAGGTGGAGAGCAGTAGGGTAAGGGAACCCGAGAGAACTGTTCTGCCACATGGCTCGAAGTCTCAGGTTTTATGGTGATGGGATTAGTTTCCTGGTGGTCTTTGGCCAATCATTCTCATTCAGAGTCTTTCCTGGTGGCGCACGCATTGCTCACCCAAGATGGATGCTAGCGAGAGGGATTCTGGGAAGTGGACGGACATGCAGTGTCTCCTTTTGACCTTTCCCAAACTCTTCCGGTTGGTGGAGGCTTTGGTGGCTTATTAGTTCCGTATTCCTTATCAGGATCTCCTGTCATAAAACAACTCATGCAAATGGTTACTATGGTGCCTGGCCAGGGTGGGTGGTTTCAATCAGTGTGGTTCCCCTAACAGTTCTATTGCTAGTTTTTAAAAGAAATCTCCATACTTTTCTCCATAACAGCTGTATTAATTTACATTCCCACCAACAATGCAGGAGGGTTCCCTTTTCTCTTCACCCTCTCCAGCATTTATTGTTTGCAGATTTTTTGATGATGGCCATTCTAACCAGTGTGAGGTGATAACTCTTGGTGGTTTTATTTGCATTTCAAATCTGAGTTAATTGTTTCTACTGCAAGAGGACCTCTGATCCTGAAGGGAAGGTGATGGTGGCTCTTCTTGCTTTAGGTAACACTTTCTGAGTAAGGGCCTGATTGGGTAAGGTGTGGGGTATAATTGCTTACAGTTGTCCCCAGTTAGGAGGGGAGAGCTGTGGAGGGAGTGCTGGAGAGTAAACGGAAATTGAAGTTGACCGATTCAATGTCCATATAAATGGATTTGGGGGAAGCTCCTGAAACCAACAACGTAGTTATTTGCAGCTTCATCTTCTGGATGGCAGTGCCTGGATTAGGAAAGCCATGTGCACGGAGACGCTGCAGTAGGAAGGCTGTGGTGATTCATATGACAAAAGTGGAGGGTGGGGTCTGCTCTCCAGGGTAAATTTAGACTTCCCTGTAGACTAAAGGAGCCCTCAGGCCCTGGAGCTGCTAGAATTGGCTTCAGGGAAGGTGTGGGGACCAGGTGGCCAGAGTCAGCGAGAGTTCCTGGGTGTGGGGACATGGCACGTTCTCAGAACACGGCAGGAGCCCCGGTGACAATGGCTTCAACCTGAACACCGTGAAACGGGCAGATCAGAAAGCACACCGCTCCCTCGCCCTTGGTACACGAGAGCCCTGAGTACAGTGAAATTGATGAGCAGAGGGCTGGGGCAGAACCTGTGGGAGGGACACCTAATGAAAACCAGAGCCGCCAAATGCTAGACCTGTGTGACTTCAGGACATGGCCCTCCATGAGGCAGACCACTGTGTTTTTATTTTACCAAAGGTTCCCCTTGTCCACGATCACCCAGTTGGCGAGTGAATTTACACCCAGGTCTGTCTGACTCTGAACACTGTGGTTCTCCCACCTCATTACGCTGAACCTGATCCATGATTGAGAAAAATCTCAGATGTGGATGGGGGGTGAAGTACATGGTGGGGACGGGCGTGGGCAGATGCCAGGGCTCTTGCAAAGCTGAGCAGATGGTAAGGTTCTGAGCAAAGGCGACTGTGCAGGAAACTGGGAGGAGACCAAGTTCAAGGAAACATTTCAGAGAGTAAAATGAAGATCAAATGCATTCCACAGGGCTTTCAGAGACATGCACACCCAAGGAATGGGTTAGGTACTCATTCCCAGCTTCCCAGATTCCGTCCAAGTTAATGCTGAAGCCTCCGTGTCTGAGTGTCAGGCATTTGTCACTGTGATACCTTTGAAGCACTGAAACTAGTAAGAAATGAAAAATCTCACCATTATTTCTAGGCCCATGTTCAATCCAAATATCTAGAGCTTTTTGCCAGAGCCACAAAATAATCACTGTTATCTTAATGGCTTATAATTATGTTCAGTTCAGTTCAGTTCAGTCGCTCAGTCGTGTCCGACTCTTTGCGACTCCATGAATCGCAGCACGCCAGGCCTCCTTGTCTATCACCAACTCCAGGAGTTCACCCAAACTCATGTCCATCAAGTCGGTGATGCCATCCAGCCATCTCATCCTCTGTCGTCCCCTTCTCCTCCTGCCCCCAGTCCCTCCCAGCATCAGAGTCTTTTCCAATAAGTCAGTTCTTCGCATGAGGTGGCCAAAGTACTGGAGTTTCAGCTTTAGCATCATTCCTTCCAAAGAAATCCCAGGGCCGATCTTCAGAATGGACTGGTTGGATCTCCTTGCAGTCCAAGGGACTCTCAAGAGTCTTCTCCGACACCACAGTTCAAAAGCATCAATTCTTTGGCGCTCAGCTTTCTTCACAGTCCCACTCTCACATCCATACATGACTACTGGAAAAACCATAGCCTTGACTAGACGGACCTTTGTTAGCAAAGTAATGTCTCTGCTTTTGAATATGCTATCTAGATTGGTCATAACTTTCCTTCCAAGGAGTAAGCATCTTTTAATTTCATGGCTGCAATCACCATCTGCAGTGATTTTGGAGCCCAAAAAAAATAAAGTCTGCCACTGTTTTCACTGTTTCCCCATCTATTTCCCATGGAGTGATGGGACCAGATGCCATGTAAAGAGTCACTGTGTTGGATCTGGAATATCTGAACGTGACAGTAAAACCCTAGTGCAAGTGATGGTGCCTGTGTGCTCAGCCATGTCTGTCTCTTTGCGACCCCATGGACTGTAGCCCACCAGGCTCCTCTGTCCATGGGAGTCTCCAGGCAAGAACACTGGAGTAGGCTGCCATTTCCTCCTCTGGCGATCTTTCTGACCTGCAGATTGAACACCCGTCTACTGTGTCTCCTTCATTGGCAGGTGGGTTTTTTACCACTGAGCCACCTGGGAATCCCAGTACAATGATAGAAAGGGTTTTTCTGTCTTGCTTTCTCTCTTTTTATAAGAAGGTGGATGGCAGACAATTCAGTGTGGCTCTAGTTTCATCAATCTTTCTGAGCTATCATCCCATCATTAGGTTGCATCCTCAGGGTCATTACATGAGCCAGGATGGCTACTAGTACTCCAGCCATCTCACTTGCATTCTAGACTAACAGAAGAATGAAAAGAATGACAGAAGAGCAAAAATTGAGCCACAAATCTTAGCATGTCCTTTTAACTGTCCATCCCACACACCACGTATGACACTTGTACTTTACTTTCATTGACCAGAATTAGTCACATGGACTTAACTAATGCTAGAGGAAGTTTTTTATATTGTATAATAACATATACAAGGGACTTCCCTGGTGGCTCAGCAGTAAAGAAAACACCAGTAATGCAGGAGAGGCAGGGTTGATCCCTGGGTCAGGAAGATCCCCTGGAGAAAGGAATGGCTACCCACTCCAGTATTCTTGCCTGGAGAATCCCATGGACAGAAGCTATAGTCCATGGGGTCACAAAGAATCAGAAATGACTGAGCACGCACGTATGTAGCCAAGAGGTGGAATTTGAGTTCTGTCACTCAGTGAAAAGAAGAGAATGATACTGAGGTAGATAGCTCTCGTTTTCTACCTCTGAGCCCACTTGATATAGAAACATCACCTGTGACTCATTTATCCAGGGCAGAATTGGGTGCAAGAATTCTTCAAATAATAGCATTCCTCTGACCACAATTTAAAAAATCATTATTTTGAAAATACCTTGAATTTATTGATTTTATAATTCTGATAAGTCTTTTTTCTTCCTGAAAAATGGACATTTGAAATTAATGGACACTCTTTAAAAGGACTGCTGCTGCTGCTGCTGCTGCGTCACTTCAGTCATGTCCAACTCTGTGCAACCCCATAGACGGCAGCCCAAAAGGACTGCATATGTCCGAAGTTTATATGCATTTATGGATATGACTAAATTTGAGGGGGCTAAGAATCCAGTTCCTAAAAGACTCCAATCCTGAAATGCCCACAGACAGTCCAGTGGCAGGACAGTCACCCTCCCCTCTCCACCCTGAAAAATCCTACTTAACAGGCAAATCAGTGGGTTATTTTTTTTCACCCAAACCCTATAAAATTATTATTCATAAGAGTGAAAACTGTAGGTGAAATATTTGGTATAGAGCTAAAAACATCTGCATCTGTATGAATAGTTTTTTTTGTTTTTTTTTTTTTTAACTTTGCATCTAGGGGTTTTGGCACTAAGTAGGCAGAGCCTGAAAAATATTACCGCCTGACTCACGTTCGATAATGTTACACAGATTTGAGAAACAAATTGGCCAAGACACAGTTTTTCAGAACCGCTCTGCAATAATGGAATGCTAATTTCTCCACTGCAATTACACTTGGATCTGGCCCCACACAATGAGTGAATCAACTTTTCAATAGCCTTTTTTAGCCTGTTCCTGTGGCTGAATTACACACATTTCCCACGATGCGCTCGGTTCCAAAACCATTTCCTATCATCACGCGCATCTTCTTCCTGAATGTCCCCACAGGATTCTGAGGCTGTTTCTGTACTTGATCCATCCAGCACCTGACTTGTTACTCTTTGGGAGAAGAGCTGGTTTACAGGACCTACGGTGGGGGTGGGGTGGGGGGGCGGTGGGCCTCACTGAAAGGGAGAGGGGTTTCCATGGATCTCATGGACCATGACAACTTTCAACAACTCGTTTTGGTTTTTTTTTTTCCATCTCTTCTGCACTCATGATACTCTTCCAGTCAAACCTACACAATATTCTATTTGAAGTTAGTCCAATTTATTCTCTGATTGAATTTGGTCAAAAGCTCTGCTTAGTCGATTTATAATCAATTCACCTGCAGCCTCTATTTTGTAGACCTGGAAAATTTTCTCATTTTAATAATGTCCTTTGTGTGTGTGTATCAGTCCCTCAGTTGTGTCCAACTCTTTGTGACCCCCACAGTTTGTAGCCTGGCAGGCTCCTGGGTCCATGGGATTCTACAAGCAAGAATACTGGAGTGAGTTGCCATACTCTCCTCCAGGGCATGCTCCTGATCCAGGGATTGAACCCAGGTCTCCTGCATTGCAGGCAGATTCTTCACCATGTGAGCCACCAGGGAAGTCTTTTAATAGTCCCTAAAATATGTGAAGGTTTTTTCTGAAAATACTGGTAGTAGGGACATCCCTGGAGTTCCAGCGGTTGTGACACTGCGCTTCCACTGCTGAGATGGCTCGGCACCGAGAGCTGGTCTGTGCTGGAGCCAGGGGGATGGGCCTTTGGGACCTACCGCCAACCTCCAAGGAGACCTGAGACCCCGCAGCCCATGGAGGGTGTGGCCAGGCCCAGGGGGCTCCCTTCAGTGGGGGACACACATCTTCCAGAAGCTGGGGAGGGAATGTCGGTGCTTTGGCTTGAGTGCACCCCCAGCCCTTCACTTCCAAGCAGTAATAGTTGAGCTGGGACTTGAAGGATGAACAGAATCACAGAGAGGAGATAGGAGATGGATACCTGTACACTGGAGCTAGCAGGAGAGAAGGAAGAGACACATGAAGTTCAGGATGGAGCCCAGGATGGGGGGCCAATATTAATGGTCAGATCTGACTAGCGCAGAAGGTGATACAGGGGCATCACCTGGGACAGGTACATAAACAAGAGTTGATGAGAGCAGGGCAAAGAAAACTTGGGATGCAGAGGTAGTGGGGTCCACAGGGCAGTCACAACACATGGACCACTCTTGGGAAGTGAGGTATGAGCAGCTAATGGTATTTAACCTGTAAGGTGTGTTTTACTTAACTGTCTTTCACAAGGTAAAATAGTTCGAGGCAGCATTATTTACAAGTATTATAAACATCCTCAAGTTCTAGCTTCTGTGTTGTTTGAATATTAGAGGAAATTGTGATTTAATTCAAGTCTATGCCCCATAATCTACAGGCTTTCCAGCACCTTCTCCAAACCCATTAGGATCTAAGAGGGTCTGTGCTTTCTGGGGACCTCTCACTGTAAGAATTCTTGCCTCCATGATCCAGTCACCGCCTGCGCCCCCACAAAGCCCTTGCAGCTACTGGCCTTGGTCCTTATGGCTCCATCCAACTGTGAACACAGGCCATGACTCAGAGAATTTGCTGAGCTTACCTGAGGTCACAGCTTTGATGCAAATCAAAGTCAGGTCCTCCTGCCCCCAGGCCTGTCCATTCCATCTTCACAGTAAAGGCTCAAGGGTAGGAGGTGGCTGGGGGATGGGCAGTGGAGAGGGAGATTTTCTTGGTACTCAGTAGAGATTTTACTGAGCTTCAGTGCTTAATATATCTGTATTTTAATTTTATTGACATATACTTGATTTATAATGTTGTGTTAGTTTCCGCGGTATAGCAAAGTGAATCAGTTATACATATACATACATTCTTTTTCATATTCTTTTCCATTATGGTTTATCACAAGATAATGACTATAGTGCCCTGTGTTATACAGGAGGACCTTGTTGCTTATCCATCCTAAATATACCAGTTTGCATCTGCTAACCCCACTCTCCCAATCTACCCTGCCCTCTCCTCCCCTTCCCTTAGGCAACCACAAGTCTGTTCTCTGTGTTTGTAAGTCCATTTCTAACATATCTTATAAAGAAGATAGTATAATGTATAAAATATGCTCATCACTAAGGCTAGTTATTATAAAAGAATCTTGAGCAAAACCCTTTCACTAATTCACATTGTATGTCTTTTAAAAATATATATGAAACTTCATATATCTTTATGAGTCGAGTTAGCAACAGTCGGGTAAGGAATATAATGTTGTAAATGCTTACAATTTTGTTACTAATTCATAAACTATTCATTTCATTTAAAAAGTCAGGGTAATAAATGGATACAATTTCGACTACATAATCTAGGGTAATAGATCCATTCTCTTCTGGCTCCGTGGAAAAGCTAGGAGAAATACAAAGCATGTGTTTAATATGCACTGGAAATAGCTCAGCTTTATTATATTTCATGAAGGACACAGGAACAAAGTCTCCAGCACGTTTATTTTGTCTGACCTCTAGTGGAAACAACAGCAATGCTGTTTGTTATTATTTAATATTGGGCTGTATTTTTTCTTGCAAATTATTCTTCATTGACACACAAATACATTAGCAAGTCAACACAGACAAAATTGCACTGAAAATTAGGAAATACAAAGAAATATTGAAGAGATTTTGTGAAATGTTAATCTTTAAATGAACACATCATCAGTGACCATTTCCTCGTAGCAACTTCCTTCTCACCTTCTCCCAGTATTTCTCCAATGATTTTATTACCATATACACACACATACATTTTTATTAAAATGATATCATTGAAGAGATGAGTGGGGAATCATATCAATTAAAGCTATTCTGATAAGCTACTCTGAATGAAAAAAAACCCTGTAATTTTATCCAGAAAACATTACTATCAGTACTTGTGTGCTTCCTGCTGTTCTCAGAAAACATGCCAGTTGGAGGTAAATCTTGTTTGTAATTACAGATGCCAGTCTCCTTCATCAGAGCAGAATGAAGGGGCCATGAGTTAAAGGAGGAAACCTGAAGTGCAGAGGAACATTTTAAACTGCATTTCTTGAACAATGAGAACAAGCTAGAAGCAAAGAGACACCCGGAGCAGGAAAAAGGGTGTTCGGGGGCGATGCCTGAGGGCACAGATTCTGGGAAACTTGTGCCCTGGGCTCAGCTGTGCCTCCACAGGGAGGAGGGGGCTGGCTGCTTTTTCCTAATTCACCTTCTTCCCGGGGCTCCTGAGTCTGTTGTTCACTCAAGAGAAGTTGACATCCTCTCGATGTCAGAGCAAGCGTGTGCAGAGAGGACAGAGCAGTGAGGACCCTGCGGTTTATGAGGAGGGAGAAGTCCAGCCGAAAGGTGAGGATGCAGGAGAAGCACCAGGCGGAAGGCAGGACCCCAGAATCAGGGCAGCAGATGGCTAAGCAGGAAGCATGTGATGAACAGTATTGAGGGGTGCAATTGGTGATAATTGCTCGTATTGCTGATAATGGAAACCCAGGGCTTCTCCAAGGCTCCCTGGGCAAAGAATCCACCTGTAAGGCAGGAGCTGAGGGTTTGATCCCTGGAAGCGGAAGATCCCTTGAAGGAGGAAATGGCAATCCACTCTAATATTTTTGCCTGGGAAATCCTATGAACAGAGGAGCCTAGCAGACTACAGTCCATGGGGTTGGAAAGAGTCGGATATGACTGAGCAGGAGCATGGAATGGAAGCCCATTCTCTCCAGAAGGCCACCTGCAGTCCAGTGGGAACTTGAGAAAGAACTGGCTCTGCAAGATGGAGGGGGATGGATCATAGAGGAGGGTGGGGGCAAAGTGTCCTGTTTTTTTTTTGCTCAGGGAAAAGTCTTGAACATGATTATAGGCCCATAGGAAGGAGCTGATTGGAGGCACAGATACTATGTATAAAGAAATGTGCTTAGGGATTTCCCTCATGGTACAGTGGTTAAGACTTCACCTTGGATGTAGGAGGTACAGGTTTGATCCCTAGTCAGGGAGTTAAGATCCCATATGCCCTGTGGCAAAAAAAAAACAAAACATGAGATAGAAGCAATGCTGTAACAAATTCAATAAAGACTTTTAAAATGGTCAACATCCCCCCCCAAAAAAATTTTTTTTAAGAAATGTGCTTAAATGACAGTTCTAAAATAATTTTTTAACCTCTTTCATCTTCTTTCAACTCAATTTTTTAACCTCTTTCATCTTCTTTCAACTCTGTATCTTACATTCCCCACAATCACCCTCATAATATTACTTTCCTGTATCAGTGAAGCTTCTGATCTATTCATTTGTGTTTATGACCATCACTAGTATAATTTCTGGTTAATAGCATCTCATTTGGGTAATTTTATGCTATTGGAAATATTATTTGAAACTTGCAGATATTTCAAGCAACCTAGATTCTCTCTTTTTGAGTAAAACCTGTAGAAGCCACATAGATTTTTCAAATTCATTGTTCTTGTCAAAAGTATGTTTAGGTTATCCTGTGAGCTTTGGGAAATCTCTCTGTGAAAAATTTCTGCTTAAAATCACTCCCTTAGCCACATGAAAAGAAAGGTTCAATTTCAAGACATTCTAACAGAAGAGCATTAGAGCTAAACACTGAAATCTGCTCAGAACCAGCCTTCTCACTGCTGGGTATTGATCCAGGAGAAGTGAAAGCATATGTCCATGAAAACTTTTGTACATGAGTGTTCCAAACCAGAAACAACCCAAATGTCCAGCAACAGGTGAGTGGATGAACAAATTGTGGCCTATTCATGTAATAGAACACTCCTCAGCCATAAAAGAGAGTGAGGTGCTGATACTTGAAACGATATGGTGAGTGAAAGAAGCCAGACCAAAAAAAAAAAAAAAGACAGATTTCATTTATACAAAATTCCAGAACATGAAAACTACTCTAGTGCCAGACAGTAGATCACTGGTGTCAAGGATAAAATGCACTGGACAATAAAAGTTATGATTTCATTCAGCTTATCGAAATATGGAGAATATTGTTTGTGTTGATTTGGATAAGAATATGGAATCCTTAGTGGCTCAGATGGTAAAGAAGCTACCTGCAATGCAGGAGATCTAGGTTTGATCCCTGGATTGGGAAGATCCCCTGGAGAAGGAAATGGCTACCCACTCCAGTATTCTTGCCTAGAGAATTCCAAGGACACAGGAGCCTGTTGGGCTATAAGAATATACTTTTTGAGAACACTGAGAGTACCAAAAGTAACATTTCCTTCATTTCTGGAATTTTTACAAATATTTGACTTATATAGGTGTAATCAGAACATAGTTCCTTTAAGAGATTTATAATCTAATTTAGTAATATCATCAGAAGAAAGGGAAATATTACATACTCACCAGTGAGAGATAAAGGCCTTTCTAAGTCACAGATGTAGAAACCTGTGAGAAAGCTTCTAGCTTTGGTGCAGAATTTCAGACATGGGTCAGAGGTAAACACAGGATTAAGAAACTCACTGCTCAAACCAAAGAGCGATTCTCTTCCCCAAAGTGTGTGAATCCTTAACTGATTTGAACTCAAGACAGACAAAACAAACAGGAGAGACTATTAAATCAGATTCTTTATCCTCTTTCACCCAAAAGACACATGATCTCTACAAACCATCAATGCATTTAGATCAGCAAATGGATGGACCATCAAAACAAAAGATGCACCAGAATCCAGTGAGGGCATGGGGAGCAGCAGAACCAGGACACAAGGTCCCACCAGGGCTGACAGAGTTCTGACAAGTCAGGGCGCAGGACCAGAAGTGGGTCCCTTGTCTGGGGACTGTCCCTGGATGGATGGTCAGAACAGAGGCCTCAGTGAAAAGAAAATAGCAAAGGCTCTCTTATTCCTAATTTAATTGATTGTATAAGTAAAACAGTGCTCCTGGAGTAAGAAATGGCAAGCCACCCCACTATTCTTGTCTGGGAAATTCCATAGACTGGCAGGCTACAGTCCCTGGGATCATAAAAGAGTCAGGCATGACTGAACAGCAATGATGTAAATAGTGCTTAGCACATTGAGTACTAAGATTTTATTACTTTTATTGTTGTTAGGAAATGAGAAGTAAGTTCATCATTTACAACATCTAAAGTAAAAGCATATTTGTAAAACTCGACTTAAGCCAGTGAGAAATGCACGTATGAATCAAATGGAGATTGTTCATCTATCACTAGCTTATTATAGGGGCTTCCCTGGTAGCTCAGTTAGTAAAGAATCTGCCTGCAGTCCCTGGGTCGGGAAGATCCTCTGGAGAAGAAAATGGCAAACCACTCCAGTATTTTTGCCTGCAGAATTTCATGGACAGAGGAGGCTGGTGGGCTATAGTCCATGGGATCACAAAGAGTCAGATACTTCTGACTAAACCACCACCAACTTATTATAATCCTTAAGTTTTTCTGGCATTTTTTCCTGAAGCATTTCCTCTCAGGTAGCTTATTTGGGCTTTTTGCATTTCCTTTTCATGGGGATGATCTTGATCACTATGTCTGTATAATGTCACAAACCTCCATCCATAGTTCTTCAGGTACTTTGTCTATCAGATCTAATCCTTTGAATCTATTTGTCACTTCCAGTATATAATCATAAGGAATTTGAGTTAGGTCATATCTGAATGGTCTAGTGGTTTTCCCTACTTTCTTCAATTTAAGTCTGAATTTTGCAATAAGGAGTTCATGATCTGAGCCACAGACATCCTGGGATGTGAAGTCAAGTGGGCCTTAGGAATCACCACTACAAACAAGTCTAGTGGAAGTGATGGAATTCCAGTTGAACTATTTCAAAATCCTAAAAGATGATGCCATGAAAGTGCTGCACTCACTCTGCCGGCAAATTTGGAAAACTTGGGAGTGGCTACAGGACTGGAAAAAGTCAGTTTTCATTTCAACCCCAAAGAAAGGCAATGCCAAAGAACATTCAAACTATCACACAATTGCACTCATCTCACACGCTAGCAAAGTAATGCTCAAAATTCTTAAAGCCAGGCTTCAACAATACATGAACCGTGAACTTCCAGATGTTAAGCTGGATTTAGAAAAGGCAGAGGAACCAGAGATCAAATTGCCAACATCCGTTGGATCATAGAAAAAGCAAGAGAGTTCCAGAAAAACATCTGCTTCTGCTTTATTGACTATGCCAAAGCCTTGACTGTGTGGGTCACAACAAACTGTGGAAAATTCTTAAAGAGATGGGAATACCAGACCACCTGACCTGCCTCCTGAGAAATCTGTATGCAGGTCAAGAAACAACAGTTAGAACTGGACATGGAACAACAGATTGGTTCCAAATCGAGAAAGGAGTATGTCAAGGTGGTATATTGTCACCCTGCTTATTTAACTTACATGCAGAGTATATAATGCAAAATGCCAGGTTGGATGAAGTACAAGCTGAAATCAAGATTGGCAGGAGAAATATCAATAACCTCATATGCAGATGACACCACCATTATGGCAGAAAACAAAGAGGAACTAAAGAGCCTCTTGATGAAAGTGAAAGAGGAGAGTGAAAAAGCTGGCTTAAAACTCAGCATTCAAAAAACGAAGATCATGGCATCCGGTCCCATCACTTCATAGCAAATAGATGAGGAAACAATGGAAACAGTGACAGACTTTATTTTCTTGGGCTCCAAAATCACTGCAGATGGTGACTGCAGCCTTGAAATTAAAAGATGCTTGCTCCTTGGGAATAAAGCTATGACCAACTTAGATAGCGTATTAAAAAGCAGAGACATTACTTTGCCAACAAAGTTCTTCTAGTCAAAGCTATGGTTTTTCCAGTAGTCATGTATGGATGTGAGAGCTGGACCATAAAGAGAGCTGAGCACTGAAGAACTGATGCTTTTGAACTGTGGTGTTGGAGAAGACTCTTGAGAGTCCCTTGGACTGCAAAGAGATCAAACCAGTCAATATTAAAGGAAATCAGTCCTGAATATATAATGGAAGGACTGATGGTGATGCTGAAGCTCCAATACTTTGGCCACCTGATGGGAAGAACTGACTCATTTGAGAAGACCCTGATGCTGGGCAAGATTGAAGGAAGGAGGAGAAGGGGACAACAGAGGATGTGATGGTTGGATGGCATCACTGACTCAACGGACATGAGTTCAAGCAAACTCCAGGAGATGGTCATGGGCAGGGAAGTCGATGTACTGCAGTCCATGGGATCACAAAGAGTCAGACACAACTGAGCAACTGAACTGAACTGAAGCTTATTTGGCCAGCCTTGCCACTATAACCTCATTTCTTTAATGGGTTGGGTTAATTTGCAACAAAATATTTATTAAAAGTTAATTATGACTTATATAAGTGATAAAATAAGTTAATGTGGGTCATGTATAACTTAAATCCCCAATTAAGCATAATTCAATTTAATTCCTTAGAACATCATTTACATATTACTTAAAATTCTCAGTTTATTTCAAGACATTAGGTGACATGGTGTGGGAAAAGCTGTTTTGAACTTTCTTCCAAATTTGAATACTTTTAGAGAATGAGATTATACAAGCACATGTACATAGAAAGTCATGATTACATAAGCATAGATGTAGATGAAAATAGATCAATAGATAAATAGATCAGTAGATAAATCAATAGACAGATCTATAGATAGAGAGATACATGATAGATACAGACATAGTACAGAAATAAAATTGATATGAGCCAAGGTAGAAAAGACACTGAATTAAACTCATTTGACATACATTCTAGCCTTTGATCTGCAAGATATTTCCTATCCATGATTTTATCTCTTTTTGTCTTCCTCCAACAAAAAAATAAGAAGTTGGATTAGATGATCTCTTGGGGACCTTCTTCTAAAGACATTTTATTAAAATTCTCCCAGTGAAACAATTTCTACTTCGGTCATCTTGAAAGTGAAGTGAAAGTGAATTCACTCAGTCGTGTCCGACTCTCTGCAACCTCATGGGCTGTAGCCTACCAGGCTCCTCTGTCCATGGGATTTTCCAGGCAATAGTACTGGAATGGATTGCCATTTCCTTCTCCAGGGGATCTTCCCGACCCAGGGATTGAACCCGGGTTTCCCGCATTGTAGACAGATGCTTTACCATCTGAGCCACCAGGGAAGCCTTTCGGTCATCTTACTGCTACTTTATTTTTTCTTGTATCTCTTGCTCAGTTCAGTTCAGTTCAGTTCAGTCGCTCAGTCACTGACTCTTTATGACCCCGTGGACTGTAGCATCCTAGGCTTCCCTGTCTTTCACCATCTCCCAGAGTTTGCTCAAATTCATGTCCATCGAGTTGGAGATGCCATCTAACCATCCTGTCTTCTGTCATCCCCTTCTCCTCCTGCCTTCAATCTTTCCCAGCATCAGGGTCTTTTCCAACGAATTAGCTCTTCACATCAGGTGGCCAAAGTATTGGAGTTTTAGCTTCAGCATCAGCATCAGTCCTTCCAGTGAATATTCAGGACTGATTTCCTTTAGGATTGACTGGTTTGATCTCCTTGCAGTCCAAGGGACTCTCAAGAGTCTTCTCCAACACCACAAATCAAAGCACTTTTCTTTTTAACACCAGTACTAGTAATAGAAGATAATTCTCTTAATAGAAGTCATCAGGTCCAGGTACAGTTCATACTGAAGAAGGCATATAAAAATGAAATTAAGGTTAGAGTTTACCTTAAATAACATTTAGGAACAAACAAAGGAAATTCTGCATCCATCAAGAATATTGTTTTGGAACCAGTAAATTCACTTAATCTAATAATTCCACATTAATAGCATTTTCTCTCTGGAGCTGAGCCACATGAGAGCTATTTATGCAAGAACAGATAAAAATGTCTTCATTCTAGATTTTCAGCCTCTTTTGTAAGATAACCTGAGGAAAGTCATTCTAGTAACAACAGATTATATTAGAATTTCAAATTCAAAGTAGAAAAGAATTGCAAAATGTGTTGAAATGCCTAGAAGGAGGGCATTTTCTAACTAATATGGATAAACTATACTATCCATGGAATTCTCCAGGCCAGAATACTGGAGTAGCTTTTCCCTTCTCCAAAGGATCTTTCCAACCCCAGAGGTCAAACCCAGCTCTCCCACATTGCAGGCAGATTCTTTAACAACAGAGAAACCCATGGACAAACTAAAATGGTAAATTTCTTCTGATTTATACCATGAGAAAGAAACTTGGTTTTGTGACATTATTTGTACAGAGAAAAGTAGTATTTATATTTCAACCTAATTACCGTAAGTTTTTTGTTTTTTTTTTTAATGTTATACCTAGATACATTTGGCGTTGGTCAAAATTGATGGTGTCTCAACTCTTTAAGCTAAGCTAAATATATTGATTCTCTGAAAACAAACAAGAAGATGGACATTCTATGATAACAAGAGACTGAGAGAAGTCTAGGACTTTATTACATGTGTATCTTGTACCCAAAATGTGATTCAACATTTATTGATAGATATTATTTTCATTAGCCTAGCTTTCTGTTGTTTTCATTTAAGCCATATGCCAGAGAGATTTCTTCTTTTCCTTTTTCTCAAAAGTTGAAACTGGTTCTGAGCCTCACCTCCTTTGGAGGGCAAATACAGAGGGTGAAACATGTAACCATATAGTGAGCACATGCTCAGTCTTGTCTGAGTCATTGTGACCCTATAGCCTGTCACCAGGCTCCTCTGTCCGTGAGATTTCCCAGGCAAGAATACTGGGATGGGTTGCTTTCTCCTCCTCCAGGGGATCTTCCTGACCCAGAGACAGAACCTGTGTCTCCTTCATTGGCAAGTGGATTTTTTACCACTGAGTCACCTGGGAAACCTATATATTCCCTCCCCTGGGGCAGAAATGAAGAGCCATTGTACAACTAATCATTCACATTTGGGTGATGTTTTATGGACAAATTCCTCCCTCTTCTTTAATAACATTTAAAAAGAAATATCCAGAAAATTCAAATTTCACTTTTGCAATATGCACAATGAACAATTCGGGGAAAGATGTTGAAAACCTTGATGTTATTAATTTACAGGACAATAGATAACAGTCTTAGTCTCCCATCGCATAGGAATGCTTCCCTGAGAAAGGAAGAGGGTCTACCTCTCAAGGGTCTCTGTGATACTCGTGATGTACAGTTTACCAGCTCCTGTGATGGGTGGATTTAAAGGATAAAGGAGCTGGAAGAGGACACCTTTGCTTTTGGTCAGGGTTTTCTCACCTGTAAATCTGTGAACAATAATCTGTAACCACCTCTTTGCAGATGCTACTTTGTTCGTTGGGTTTGTGGTAAGAAGTCTCCTCAAAATAAAGTTTTTCCCTCTAGGATGGAAACTGAGTGGGGCCATCCACACTGACTGCCCTGGGGCCAGGTGACCTTGGTCTTGGTGAACGTCACCTCCTCTGCCCAGTCCCTTCAACCAGCTATGAGAATCACTAGCAGACTCCATGAGCTTATTTGTAACAGAGAAGAGAAAACAAATTGCTTTACCAGTGTTTTAATTCAATTCCACACATTTTTTAGTCCCTGAATGTCTCAATTGGAAGAATTGGTCTGAAAGTCTTCTTCCAGCAATTCTCCAAACTGCCATTTGGTGCCTGGATAATTATTAACACCAATCTAATAAGAGGAGAACAATCTGTTTGTAGAAATTTTCCTGGCAGTGGTTGTGATGGTTTCAGTCCACTTTGCATCATTAGAAAAAAATGCTTCATCCCTTTATGTTATTATCAAGCTGCTAATTTTTTACAGTTAAAAAAATTCAGTTTCATATGGCAAAGACTTTGGGAATTTTTTTTATTCATTCTCCTAAGTGAATGCAAATATTTCTGAAATGATTTTTAAAAAGCCTAATTTTCCATAGCATTTTATGTATCCTTTGGTTCCCTTATATTTTAAAGCTTTTTCCTTCAATACATTTTGAACCATTCTTCTGAGGTAAGCAGCATCAAAATGAATTTTCCTGGTTTGAATGTTGATAAATGCATCTTGCCTGTTTTCTGAAATTTTGTTTTATGAATAACATTCAAAAAATTATACACTAGCAATAAATCATAAGAGAGTGAAATAAGTCATTTTAGAATCAGAGACTGTGGTTCACCCTTTTAGTTAAATACAACATCCCCAACATTGTTTACTCCATTTTGTGCTTTTATATTAGCCCGATCATCTCAGCTGTGCAGAGTGTGTATTTCATAAAGTGACTGTTTCTACCGTTGATAATTGTGAGCACTGCCCTCCTTCTCCTCCCCACCCTCCACCTCATATTGTTATGGCATCACACTCACCCACCACATAATTATAGTTATCAAACACCTGTTATGTTTCATTCAGAATCCAAAGGCATTAAATACCACCTTTTGCTGATGACTCCCAAATTTATGCTTCCAGCTCTGATGTAATCTAAAGCTGCAGCATCAAATTCAATCGCATACCTGATGTCTATTGTTAACTAGCTAACGGACGTTTCAAACTCAACACATCGCAAGCACAGTTCTTACATATAAGCCCTTAAACAGAATTTACAACCTCAGTTGTGGTCAGCACCTTCTACCTGATTGCTAAACCTAAAAACCAAGGGGTGCCGTGAACTCCTCCATGAACCCAGACAAATCCCCAGTTTACTACTTTTTCTCCTGCCTACATTGCTAACAAGATTCTATTTTAGACCTCTTCACTTCATTCAGCTCTCAGGAGCCAAAATGATCTTTATAGAACACAAGTCAGATCATGTTACTCCCAAACCCCGACATGAAACACTTCAGTACCTTCCCGTGTCAGTCCAGTTCAGTCACTCAGTCGTGTCTGACTCTTTGTGATCCCATGGACTGCAGCACACCAGGCTTCCCTATCCATGACCATCTCCCAGAGTTTGCTCAAACTCAAGTCCATGGAGTCGGTGATGCCATCAAACCATCACATCCTCTGTTGTCCCCTTCTCTTCCTTCCTTCAATCTTGCCCAGCATCAGGGTCTTTTCCAGTGAGTCAGTTCTTCACATTAGGAGGCTAAAGTATTGGAGTTTCAACTTCAGCATCAGTCCTTCCAATGAATATTCAGGACTTATTTCCTTTAGGATGGATTGGTTGGATCTCTTTGCAGTCCAAGGACTCTCAAGAGTCTTCTCCAATGCAACAGTTCAAAAGCATCAATTATTTGGTACTCAGCTTTCTATATGGTCCAACTCTCACATCCATACATGACTACTACTAGAAAAACCTTAGCTTTGACTAGACAGAACTTTGTTGGCAAAGTAATGTCTCTGCTTTTTAGTATGCTGTCTAAGTTGGTCATAGCTTTTCTTCCAAGGAACAAGCGTCTTTTAATTTCATGGCTGCATTCACCATCTGCTGTGATTTTGGAGCCCAAGAAAATAAAGTCTGTCACTGTTTCCATTGTTTCCCCATCTATTTGCCATGAAGTGATGAGACCGGATGCCATGATCTTCATTTTTTGAATGCTGAGTTTTAAGACAACTTTTTCACTCTCCTCTTTCACTTTCATCAAGAGGTTATTTAGTTCCTCTTTGCTTTCTGCCTTAAGGGTGCTGTCATCTGCATATCTGAGATTGTTGATTTTTCTCCTGCCAAACTTGATTTCAGCTTGTACTTCATCCAACCTGGCATTTTGCATTATATACTCTGCATGCAGGGTGACAGTATATCACCTTGACATACTCCTTTCTCGATTTGGAACCAATCCATTGTTCCATTTCCAGTTCTAACTGTTGTTTCTTGACCTGCATACAGATTTCTCAGGAGGCAGGTCAGGTGGTCTGGTATTCCCATCTCTTTAAGAATTTTCCACAGTTTGTTGTGACCCACACAGTCAAGGCTTTGGCATAGTCAATAAAGCAGAAGCAGATGTTTTTCTGGAACTCTCTTGCTTTTTCTATGATCCAACGGATGTTGGCAATTTGATCTCTGGTTCCTCTGCCTTTTCTAAATCCAGCTTAACATCTGGAAGTTCACGGTTCATGTATTGTTGAAGCCTGGCTTTAAGAATTTTGAGCATTACTTTGCTAGCGTGTGAGATGAGTGCAATTGTGTGATAGTTTGAATGTTCTTTGGCATTGCCTTTCTTTGGGGTTGAAATGAAAACTGACCTTTTCCAGTCCTGTAGCCACTCCCAAGTTTTCCAAATTTGCTGGCATAGTGAGTGCAACACTTTCACAGCATCATCCTTCAGGATTTGAAACAGCTCCACTGGAATTCCATTACCTCCACTGGCTTTGTTCATAGTGATGCCTTTCTAAGGCCCACTTGACTTCGCATTTCAGGGTGTCTGGCTCTAGGTGAGTGATCACACCATCATGGTTATCTGGGTCATGAAGATCTTTTTTTGTATAATTCTTCTGTGTATTCCTGCTGCTCTTCTTAAAATCTTCTGCTTCTGTTAGGTCCATACCATTCCCGTTCTTTATTGTGCTCGTCTTCACATGAATGTTCCCTTGGTTTCTCTAATTTTCTTGAAGAGATCTCTAGTCTTTTCCATTCTATTGTTTTCCTCTACTTGTTTGCAGTGATCACTGAGGAAGGCTTTCTTATCTCTCCTTGCTATTCTCTGTTAATTCTGCATTCAAATGCTTATATCTTTCCTTTTCTCCTTTGCCTTTCACTTCTCTTCTTTTCACAGCTATTTGTAAGGCCTCCTCAGACAGCCATTTTGCCTTTTTGCATTTCTTTTTCTTGGGGACAGTCTTGATCACCACCTCATCTACAATGTCATGAACCTTCTTCCATAGTTCTTCAGGCACTCTGTCTATCAGATCTTATTCCTTGAATCTATTTGTCACTTCCAGTGTATAATAATAAGGGATTTTATTTAGGTCTTACCTGAATGGCCTAGTAGTTTTCCCTACTTTCTTCAATTTAAATCTAAATTTTGCAATAAGTTTATGATCTGAGTCACAGTCAGCTCCCAGTCTTTTTTTTTTTTTTTTTGCTGACTGTATAGTGCTTCTCCATTTTAAGCTGCAAAGAATGTGATCAATCGGATTTCAGAATTGACCATCTATTTTTGTCCATGTGTAGAGTCATCTCTCGGAGAAGGCAAAGGCACCCTACTCCAGTACTCTTGCCTGGAAAATCCCATGGACGGAGGAGCCTGGTGGGCTGCAGTCCATGGGATCGCTAAGGGTCGGACATGACTGAGCGACTTCACTTTCACTTTTCACTTTCATACATTGGAGAAGGAAATGGCAACCCACTCCAGTGTTCTTGCCTAGAGAATTCCAGGGACGGGGGAGCCTGGTGGGCTGCTGTCTATAGGGTCACAGAGAGTCGGACACGACTGAAGTGACTTAGCAGTAGCAGTAGAGTCATCTCTTGTGTTGTTAGAAGAGGGTGTTTGCTATGACCAGTGCATTCTCTTGGCAAAACTCTGTTAGCCTTTATACTGCTTCATTTTATACTCCAACGACAAACTTGCTTGTCATTCCAGGTATCTCTTGACTTCCTACTTTTGCATTCCAGTCCCCTATGATGAAAAGGGCATTTGTGTGTGTGTGTGTGTTAGTTCTAGAAGGTCTTGTAGGTCATCATAGAACCGTTCAACTCCAGCTTCTTTGGCATTAGTGGTTGGGGCATAGACCTGGATCACTTTGGTATTGAGTGGTTTGCCTTGGAAACAAGCAAGGATCATTCTGTCATTTTTGAAACTGCACCCAAGTACTGCATTTTGGACTCTTCTGTTGACTGTGTGGGCTGCTCCATTCTTTCTAAGGGATTATTGCCCACAGTAGTCGATATAATGGTCATCTGAATTAAATTCACCCATTCTGCTCCATTTCAGTTCACTGATTTCTAAAATGTCGATGTTCACTCTTACCATCTTCTGTTTGACTACTTCCAATTTATGTTGATTCATGGACCCAGCATACCAGGTTCTTATGCAATATTGTTCAGCTTTGTACTTTGCTTCCATCACCAGTCACATCCACATCCGGGCATTGTTTTCACTTTGGCTCTGTCTCCTCATTTTTCCTGGAGTTATTTCTCCACTTTTCTCCAGGAGCATATTGGGCACCTACTGACCTAGGAAGTTCATCTTTCAGTGTCATATCTTTCTGCCTTTTCATACTGTTCATGGGCTTCTCCCATGGCAACTGGAAAAAAAAAACTAATTTTTTTTTTCACGGGTTAACTGCATAATATCTTGTGGAAGGAGATTAAACCAGTCAGTCTTAAAGGAAATAAACTGTGAATTTTCACTGAAAGGACTGATGCTGAAGCTGAATCTCCAGTACTTTAGCCACCTGATGTGAAGAGCCGATTCATCAGAAAAGAACCTGATGCTGGGAAGGACTGAGGGCAGGGGCGACGGCGACAGAGGATGCGATGGTTGGTGGCATCACCAATTCAATGGACATTCATTTGAGCAAACTCTGAGAGATAGTGAAGGACAGGGAAGCCTGGTGTGCTGCAGCCCATGTGGTCACAAAGACCCAGACTTGACCTAGCAGCTGAACAACATCTTGTGTCTGCTACACACAGGACAGGGACGTACAGAACGCAATGCACAGCCGCTACTTCTGAGGGCACCGTCAGGAGCCTGCAGCTCTAGGTGGGAGCCCGGGGTGCTGCTGACACCGCTGCCCTGGATTGCTGTGTCTTTTAATTTCAAGACTGCAGTCACCATTCACAGCGATTTTGGAGCCGAAGAAAGTAAAATCTGTCACTGTGTCCACTTATTCCCCACCTATTTGCCATGAAGTGATGGGACCAGATGCCATGATCTTAGATTTTCAAATGTTGAGTTTCAAACCAGCTTTTTCATTCTACTTTTTCACCCTCATCAAGAGGTTCTTCAGTTCAGTTCAGTTCAGTTGCTCAGTCATGTCCAAGTCTTTGCGACCCCATGAATCCTAGCACGCCAGGCCTCCCTGTCCATCACCATTTCCTGGAGTTCACTCAGACTCATGTCCATCAAGTCGACCTATCTAAATGTTAAACTGACTATTTTGACTACTGCTGAAAATGCAGGGCCTGTAAACATAGTTTTTCCTGTTTGCATGAGCACGACCTTTGGAATTGAGAAGAGTGGAAGAAATCCTGGTTTCCTTGATGACGCTCTGTGTGATTTTGGAGGTAACTTCCCTGCAGTCTACTTCCTTTTCCTGTAAAATAATAACAATCCCTGTATCATTATAGATAACATTTTTTGTTCATCAGATGCAGTGTTCTGATATTTATTACAATCTTATTCAATTTTTCTTTAGTTCTGTCAGAACTTCTATGAGAACAAAATATTTCTAATTAAAAGTAATTGTTCTTGATTATTGGCACTAAGGGGCTTTTCTAGTGGTTCAATCGATAGAGAAGCTGCTTGTAATACAGGAGGTCCCGGATCAATCCCTGAGTCAGGAAAATTCCCCTGGAGAAGGAAATGGCTACCTACTCCAGTATTCTTGCCTGGAGAATCCCATAGACAGAGGAGCCCGGCGGGTTACAATCCATGGGGTCGCAAGAGTCTGACATGACTTAGGGACTAAACCATGAGCACCGCCACTAACATTTAAATTCATCTATTTGTTGTAGGGACAGCTTTTGAAATTTTGCCTATTTCTACAAATAATGCAGTATTTTCCATTCCATGAATAGAAAGACATTTTGTGATGGCTGCTTTTTAATTAATGTCAGAATGAATTCTTATTGCATGAATTAGCCAATACGTGGCAGGACTTCAGAGAAAACTGACGTTCTGTTGTCCCTGTGCAAACACGGTCTGCATAACCCAATGGATAATTAACAAAGATGCCTGTGCTCTAGGTCAGAGTTTTCAATTCAAGCTTAGCTTACTTATATTTTAAACGTTATGTCATCTTCTTTCAATCTAATAATAATCTGCATTTTTTGTACTTGACCTTAATACAAAAGCATCCCATTTTACACGAGAGGATGCTGACATGATGTAGAGATAAGGAAAAAAGCTATTTGATAAAACATGAGGAAAGGTACTTAATATATCTTTACAGTAGGTGGCTCTTGTTGTTGTTGTTTAGTCACTAAGATGTCCGGCTCTTTGCCTCCCCGTGGACTGTAGCCCACCATGCTCCTCTGTCCGTGGGATTCTCTAGGTAAGAATACCGGAGTAAGTTGCTATTTCCTTCTCTGGGGGATCTTCCCGACCCAAGGATTGAACCCAAGTCTCCTGCGATGGTGGGTGGATTCTTTACTGC
The DNA here is from genome assembly GCA_006410935.1 of Redunca redunca. Classification (NCBI taxonomy): domain Eukaryota; kingdom Metazoa; phylum Chordata; class Mammalia; order Artiodactyla; family Bovidae; genus Redunca; species Redunca redunca. The sequence goes on from SJYQ01095394.1 coordinate 196,318, forward strand.
CAAGCCACTAGTTTAGGGGAAATGTGTTTTAGGGGAAAGGTAAGGTCCCCAAGGAGGTGGAGACAAAGAAAGCTGATTGTTCAGCTTGACAAAATAGTAGAAAAAGAAGCAATGGGAACTAAAAATAAATAAACAAGTAAAATAAAATGATAGAAAAATCAGAAGAGAAGTCGAGTAGCACAGGACCAGGAGAAACGGTGAGGATGTGAGGATTCCTTGAGCAGGGTGATCTGGGCTCCCTGCCTCCCTTCTCCTTACAGCCACCTGTGACTCGCCTGCAAGAACTGCAGGTCCTGGAGCGTCTGGTGCTTCTGAATATTGTATGCTATCTCTCCCTGCACATGCACTCTCATGTGCTTCAACATGCTCTCAGCCCCGGGCTGCATTCTAATGCCTCTTCACAGACTTTTGCAAACGTTCTACCCCTTTTGCAGAATCTGCCCTCAAGTTCAAATCTACCAACAGCAGCTTGGGTTGGGTTTTGTAAATTAAAACAATTTTCATGCACCCTGGGACATGTGTATCCTATATTACTCTGGCACTCTTGGCAAGAGCTCAAAAGTCATTGTACACCACATTAATATTCAACAAGCCCTTTAAAAATGTTTCCGAAGGTGGGGATGCAATTTCAGGAGCCCATCCGCCTCCCAGGCATTTATAAATATCAAATTGTTTTAGTGCAGAGGCGCTCTCAGGAGACTTCACCATTAACTGTTCCCCTTAAAACAATCTTTCAGCACACCACACAGAAATTCCCAAAACTATGATGTTGGAGCACATGGCACAATAGTGCTGCTTAGCATCAAGACCAGACTTGGACTGTTAATTCCATTTATGAGATGTAAGTCATGGAGGAGCCCATAGTGCTGATGGAGCCCAACACCCGGCTCAGAAGCGTGTTTCCAGTTCACATATTTCTTGACCTTCTGTCCCACAGTAGGAGCGGGATCTGACGATGCTCACACCACTCACACCAGCTCACTGCCAGGGATGCAGAGACCCAGCTTGAGGACTGTCTAGGTCTGCCTCAGACAGGATGAAGGCTTGTAACAAGGGACTTCCCCAGTGGTCTAGTGGTTAAGACTCTGCACTTCCAATGCAGAAGGCACGGGTTCCATCCCTGGTTGGGGAACTGAGATCCCATATGCCCCACAGCACAGCCAAAATAATTTTTAAAGCCTTCTGGCTGGGTCTTCCCTGGTGGCTCAGTGTTAAAGAATCTGCCTGCCAGCGCAGGAGACATGGGTTCCATCCCTGATCCAGGAAGATCCCACATGCCGTGGAACAACTAAGCCTGTGTGCCACAATTACTGAGTCTGTGCTATAGAGCTTAGGAAGCTCTACTTGAGCCCACTTGCTGCAACAGCTGAAGCCCAAGTGCCCTAGAGCCCACGCTCCAGGAACAGCAAGAGAAGCCACCATAATGAGAAACCCTCACACCTCAACGAAGAGTAGCTCCTGCTCGCCACAGCTAGAGAAAAGCCGGCGTAGCAACAAAGACCCGGTGCAGCCAGAACTAAATAAATACATAATTAAAAAAAAAAAAAAGCCTCCTGGCAGAACCCCACCCCTGCTCCATCTCTCAAGAGGCCCCTCTGAAACCAGAGGGCAGAATGAATGGACAAAATCTGGCAGAATGAAACCAGAAAGCAACACTTTATTTTCTAGAACTGAACAGAATAAAAAATAATATTTAGCAGCAGTTTGAATGATTCAGGAGCTGTCCCACAGGGCAAAGGGCACACTTCATACTAGACAAAATCTTTGAAAAGAGAATGATTTAAAAAGAAAGACATAAATATGTATCCATTCTCCCCCAAAGCCCCCTCCCATCCAGGCTGGTACATAACAATGGATACACGTATATATATGGCTGAGTCCCTTTGCTGTTCACCTGAAACTACCATGACATTGTCAATCAGCTATATCCCAATGCAAAATAAAAAGTTTGAAGTAAATACAAATATATCAAATATTAATATATTAATATTGTTAAAAAAGAAAGATGAAGGAGGCTGAAGCTTTTCAAGTAGCTTACACTCTTACTTCTCAACCTGCAGGAGCTGTGTTTGCACTCAGGCAAGAGGGTGGTTTATAAACCCTCCAAAAGCCTGGAATACCATCCAATTTGCAGAGAAGTGAGTTAGCAGGTATTGGTTCTTTTGGAGGTTCACCCAAAAGGACAGAGAAAATCATCTGAAGGAGGAGCTGTCCCTCTCAGAACTTCCACCTGCAGTGGGGCGGTGGGGGGCGGGGGGGAATGCCAGGATTTCTCTTAGTTTGTTTTGGGTCTTTTTTAGTGGTAATAGGAGGGGATAGGATAGTGCTGGCTCAGACTTTTTGGAGAAAAATATCGATGATAAAAGATAATTACCACAGTTATTGTGTTAGTCAGCTAGAGATGCTATGACAAAATACCACAAATTGGGCAGCCAGAACAACACAAATGCATTTTCTCACAGTTCTGGGGGTTAGAACCTAAGTTCAAATGTGGGCAGGTTTGGTTCCACTGAGATCCCTCTCCTTGGCTTGCAGATGGTAAAGAATCTGCCTGCAACACAGGAGATCTGGGTTTGATCCCTGGGTTGGGAAGATGCCCTGGAGGAGGGCATGGCAACCCACTCCAGTATTCTTGCTTGGAGACTCCCATGGACAGAGGAGCCTGGAGGACTACAGTCCATGGGGTCACAAAGAGTCAGACACGACTGAAGAGGCTAACATAGCAGTTTGTTTCCGCTGAGGCCCCTCTGGGCTTGCAGACAGCCTGTTGTTCACTGTGTCCTTGTGAGGCCTTTTCTCTGTGCAGGCGCACCCCAGGGGTCTCTTCTTCTTCTTACTAGGTTGGATTAGGGCTTACTTTGATTTAATCACCTCTTGACTTACTTTAACCTAGACAGCATATTCAAAAGCAGAGACATTACTTTGCCAACAAAGGTCCGTCTAGTCAAGGCTATGGTTTTTCCAGTGGTCATGTATGGATGTGAGAGTTGGACTGTGAAGAAAGCTGAGCGCCAAAGAATTGATGCTTTTGAACTGTGGCATTGGAGAAGACTCTTGAGAGTCCCTTGGACTACAGGGAAGTCCAACCAGTCCATCCTAAAGGAGATCAGTCCTGGGTGTTCTTTGGAAGGACTGATGCTAAAGCTGAAATTCCAATACTTTGGCCACCTCAAGCAAAGAGTTGACTCATTGGAAAAGACTCTGATGCTGGGAGGGATTGGGGGCAGGAGGAAAGGAGATGGACGACAGAGGAAAAGATGGCTGGATGGCATCACTGACTCGATGGACGTGAGTTTGAGTGAACTCCAGGAGTTGGTGATGGACAGGGAGGCCTGGCGTGCTGTGATTCATGGGGTCGCAAAGAGTCGGACACGACTGAGTGACTGAACTGAACTGAACTGACTTACTTTAATCACCTACATGACTTACTTTAATTTAATCACCTCTGTAAAACTTTGCAATCTTTTATTGTTGTTCTGTGTTTTCTTTTAATATATGCTTTTCTGTTATGGTTTATCACAGGATGTTGAATATAGTTCCCTATGCTCTACCATAGGACCTTGTTGTTTATCCTTCCTACATATAAATATTTACATCTGCTATCCCCACCCTCCCACTCCATCCCCTCCAGACCTCCTCTGTGGCAACCACAGTCTATTCTCTACGTCTGTGAGTAAAGGTTGCCAGTCTTAACATGCTTTTGTTTCCAACATTCTTAACAGAATGGTCTGCCTTAACCAGTGACAATGTGTACTTCCTGACAGCTTTTCCCATCTCAGCATCAAAGGATGCCCTCTTTTGAACCTCTGAAATCTCACAAGAGCTTCCTGAAGCATTGGAGATTCCCAATTATCAGAAAAATTTTTTAGATTCCCTATCCTGAAAGTGCCCAAGTGCATTTCTACATGACGGCATAAACAGAAGAGAGGTCATGGGCACTGCAGGGTCTGGCCAGTCCCAAAGGATGCAGCCCTTCTCAGCCCTTCTAAGGCCCTGGGGACTGGCCATCAGGCCTCCTGCTTGCCCAGCCACGGGGACCCTCCACACTCGGAGGGATGGGCCACTGGTCATCATCCGCAACCTAAGGAAATTTTAAGGTGCAGAGAAGACATTTCTTCTCATTTTGTTTTTGTTATGTGATATCGCAGATAGATATAGTGATAGTTTTGAGGATAATTTTATAAACACTCATATACCCTGAATTCAGCCTGAGAAATCAGACAGCAAAGACACATTCTGCTCCTAGATGTTTGAACATTCATTTCATTTGCTCCCTGGCCTTTATTTTAATTACATGACAAGAAGTGTGAAAAAACTGCCTGGGCAAAAATTAGAATCCGAAGTTCAGGTCATATCCTTGGCTCAGATGACCTTCCTCCCTCGCCTGTGTCTCAGACCAGCTGAAGTCTTTCCGTCATAATTGCTATCGGCTACTCTGTGTTTTTATTTTTACTTGCTCAAAAGCAAGCAATCAAAAACTCTCCCCCCACCCCAATCCCTTTAAAATCAATCTGTCCCAAACCTTGATCTCTGACATTCACAGGTGAATGGCCATTAAGAGAAGCTTTTAGGGTATTATTAATTACCTTTAAAAATGTCCTAGGCTTCTTTCATCATTCATTAATAATTTAGACAATAAATGACTACAACATCTGGTTCTTTTTATGAATTCACATAACCTTAGAAGAGGAATGTGGAAAACAGTCATTTCATTTGGGTCATTTTTAGGCTTTCTGAATCAAGATGTACCTGGAACCGGCCACTGACACTTAGTGGAGAGCGAGTTGTTTCTGGATCCAGTACTCCCAACATTCTGACTGGAAGTTTGAGCTTGCAGCACAAGTTCTGATTTTAATCTGTTCTGAAGCTGAAATAATCACTCCAGTGTCTGTTAAAACCTCTTGTGAAATCATCCTCATTAGAAACAATTGCAGAAGTTTGAGCAAAGCGTATTTACAGGCCAATTTATGAACATGGGTTGGTTTATCTTGGAAAATATTTGACTGATTCAGAAAACACTTTCTCTGTGTGTTTTGCTTCAGTATGTTAGAAGTTGTTTTTGGAACTAAGAAATTGTTTCGTTCTCTCATTTACCAGAATGTATACATCATGTCTATTTTCTAAAGAACTGTGGATGAATCATAATATTTTCTTTTATACTTTGGAATGGACCCAGAATTATGACTGATTCACCAGGTTTCTCACAAAATATAATACTTGGTAGGAGAAGAGAACTCAGAGGTAAACCTAAATTTTCTCCTTATTTTCCTAGAAAAAGAGAGATTGTAAGGTTGAATCAGATTCACTACCTGTTGTTTACACAGAACCCAGAACAAAAATGAAAAATCAAACGTGTGAGTCACTCTGTTAGTGTCCTGGGGTGGGAGTAACGAAACAGCACAGCCTGTTTGACTTAAAAACACAAATCCATCCCTCACAGTTTTGGAGGCTGGAGACCTGAGCTGAGGCTATAGGCTGGGCTGGTTTCTCTGGAAGCCTGTCCGTGGCTGGCGGGCGGCCGTGGGGCTTCTTCCCCCATAGCCTCACTCAGCCTCCCCTCTGAGTTTCTGAGTTTCCTCCTGTCTGAGTTTCTGTGTCCTCATCTCCTCTTCTTACAAGGACACCAGTCAGGTTGATGAGAACCCACCCAATGACCTCCTTTCACCTTTATTGCCTCTTTAAAGACCCTGTCTGCAACCACAGTTCTGTTCTCAGGGACTGCGGTTAGGGCTTCAGCACATGAATCTGGGAACATGAGTCAGGCCCCAACAGCTGCACAGCCTGTCTGCAAAGCTGGTTGCTCACGGGCGGCGGCAGGACAGGGCTCAAGGGCTGCTTTCTGGAGGAAGCCCTTGTGTTTTAATTCAAGGGGGTGGTTTTTATCCCCATTTTCCATTCTGGTTCAGTGTTATCTAACACAACAGAACCAAAGAATCTGCTAAATATTGACAGAAAGAGGAACAAATTATTGGCTATTCAGCTGAAAAGAAAACATTCACCTTCATTCCCTAAGGCTGCCTGGCATGTGCCCAGTGTGTCTCTGAAGCAGCCAAGGCCTCGACTAAGGACGGACCTGCCTTTGAGAGCCAGGAGCGTCCCCATGACCCTGGAGCATCCCCACAACCCTGAGAAGGAAGGTAGGGACTGGAGCCCTGCATCCGGGCTGTCCCCCTCGGCCACCTCCAGGCATAGGCCATGTCCCTTCTGGGAGGGGACCAGAGTCAGCGCCTGCCTTCACTCTGAGGCCATTTTCCTCCAGAAGGCCTCAAATCTGAGTGGAACAATCCTATATAAAACATATAATTCTGCCATTTTTATTTCCATGAGGGGCTGACGTGGGGAGGGCCAGTGATGCAATGGATGAGCCTATGGCTGGCCGGTGGTTGAGGCAGGTCAGGATATCCATCCCCCGGCTCTGGCTGGGGCTGGGTTGTAGGGGCTGTGGGTACCACTGCAAGGGTGCAGAGCCCACCCTAACCCTACTGCCAACACAGCCATGAATGGGGAAAATGGAATTTTATGCATACTGTATTTCAGAAAATCCTGTTGTATCTTGGGTACCTAATCTCCATGGTCTGGGGATTTATTGCCATAGGACCTGCCTGGCCTAAGGCTTTCCTGATGATTCTTTAGGAAGAGAAGCAATGAGAGATGTGTGTTGTCTTGAATCAATTGGTTGGACTTCTAAGGTGCTGAAGAAAGCATGGTGGGTGGAGGCACCACTACCAAGGGTCATGGTGGAGACTTCCTGGCTGAGGTCGAGAGGAATAAAAACCTGGCAGGCGTATTTTTGGTTTCTCCTTTCTCCCTGGAGATCTGTTCTTGTGCAGGATTCACAGTGATCACAGGTGGAGCATTTTTGCTCTGCTGGGAACATGTCCAGCTAGCCTTTTGCCTGCATTATGTACGATGTCTGAAGGTCTACACTCGACCACCCAGCTGGGCAGGATGGGGGCTGCAGACACAGCAGGAAGGGCTCAGAACCACATGGTCCTGGAGCAAAGAAGGTGCTTGAGTACCTGTACCAGAACTACTGGCATCTAACTGGACTATGCAGGCCCACCTGGCGGCAGGGTACCCACTTTGTGGAAGTTGGAGCAAGGCTAGTGGAGGAAACATCAGAGTTCCGAAACCTCCATCCAGGGTCTCCTCACCCTGGTTACCACTACACTTGCCCCTTTGTGAATTCTAGAGTCTATACCTCTAGAGTGACCTCGCCATCTTCTATCACAGTGCAGTGATGCTGGCTTATCCACAAATGGACCCAAAGCCACACAGGGGCAGGAGCACTGTCCAGTCACCCTGAGTCCTAAGACAGTGGCTCCGAAGAGCACTGGATGCAGGCTTTCTGGAAGAAGCCTGTTTCCCTCCTGATAGAAGTGTCAAAAGAGCTCAGCTTTGCTCCTTTGTACGTCCATCCTGCGGGCAAGGAGTCTTTGCCACTCAGAAACAGTGAATTGCATCTCAGATGAAAGCATTTGATTAGAACAGGCCTTGTTGGCCAATGCACCTTCTGCCAGTCACAGCGAGCAGTGCCAGGGTGTGAGCGAGCCAGGTCCTGGCGGCTTGGGGATTTCAATAACCATCTCTACTCACATGCTTAAAGCAGAAGCAAAATCCTTCAAAAGATCTTAAACTGTTGAAGTGAGGATGAAATACATAGCTGATCTGAGAGCTGGCATGGCAGACAGAGCTCCTCTGCTCTTTGATCAATACTGAGATGGGCTGAGTCTCACAACCGAGAAGAACCACATGGGTTACACAGCAGGACACTTCCTTCTGTGCACGAGGGGCTGACGTGGGGAGGGCCAGTGATGCAATGGATGAGCCTATGGCTGGCCGGTGGTTGAGGCAGGTCGGGATATCCATCCCCCGGCTCTGGCTGGGGCTGGGTTGTAGGGGCTGTGGGTACCACTGCAAGGGTGCAGAGCCCACCCTAACCCTACTGCCAACACAGCCATTAATGATCTCTGCCCACAAGGTGCCGAGACCCAGGTCCTAGGAAGGAGGGTCTGGGGTCCTGCTCAAGGCTGGGCAGTGGCAGAAGACCAGTGGCAGGGGGCCACTAGGGAGACCCTGGCCCAGGAGGTGGCCCAGGATTGGGGGGATAGGGAGCAGTGGAGTGCGTTTTAGGGGACATATTGAGTGGACCAGCTTCAGAGCATTTTACAAAAGTAGTTTGCTGGATACACTGCTTTCTAAACAAATTAGCAATTGTTGATCCTAGTCATGCTTTATTATTGCTTTTTCCCATGTCTGCTGGCAGATCTTGCCTCTGCCACAAAAAAAAATGGTGCAGCTAGAGTTTTTGTCCAGAAGAGGAAGATGTGTCCTATCTCTTCCCTCTCAGGGGAGGAAACCAAGAAGCCTAGATGCACAAAACAGATGCAGTCACACCTGGAATATTATGCAGCTGTGAAAATGTTGTGTGATTTAGCATCATTCCAAGAGCTCAAAATCTAGGTGGCTCAGTGGTAAAGAAACCACCTGCCAATGCAAGAGACTCAGGAGATGCTGGCTTTACCCCTGGGTCAGGAAGATTCCCTGGAGAAGGAAATGCCAACCCACTCTAGTATTCCTGCCTGGAAAATCCCATGGACAGAGGAGCCTGGCAGGCTACAGTCCATGGAGTCACAAAGAGTAGGACATGACTGAGCATGCATACATGAATCATGCAAGGCAGTGGACAGTGTTGAAGGAACTGGCTACACATTTAGAAAACAGACAGGGCAGCCTCAGCCCCACAGACCCCTGCAGGCAAGTACAAAGACACCACCCAGAATCAGCCCTGAAGGACCAGGAGCATGCACTCAGTAGCCTAGATCCATCCACATTTCTCACATTGGTGCCAACGAAAGTGTATTTATGTGTTTTTTTTTTTTAAAGATGGATTTAAAAACATGGTTCCCATACCAATTACTTTTGTCTTGCAAACAAAACGGACACCTCTAGCAAAACTCCTTGACTTGAGGAGATGAGCAAAATGCAGAGTGAGAAAGTCTGGGAAAGATGCAGCTTTTTAAAGCTCAAGAAGAGCAAGTGCAAGAGTGCATCTGGGCTGGGGTGGGGGTGCTGAAGCACTTGCCCAAGGAGCCCCATGCTGCCACCAAAACAAAGCTGCTGGCCCCAGACACTATCTTCAGAGATGCCTCAGAGAGGTGTATCTGATAAGGTCCTACAGGGCCAGCCCAACGAGTCAAGGTGTGGGTTAGAAGAACTCAGTGCCCAGTCTATGGTTTCATCAAAACCATAGACTGTTTCTCTTCTAGCTTTTCCAGAGTAAGAAAATCCTTCTTTTTCATTACTTAGACTTTTGTTGTTGCTCAGTCGCCGAGTCATGTCCAACTCTTTGTGGCTCCATGGACTGCAGCATGCCAGGCTTCCCTGTCCTTCACCATCTCCCGGAAAATTTGCTCAAACTTAGGCTTTAGCACATCACATGAGACAACCTCTCTATTATAAGCAGACCTTGCAAACTCGAGGAGCAGACAAAATGATATTAACATCTCATCTCACTCTTCTTTCCTTTCATTTTTTTCTCCTTTATTTTTTTTTACTTATCAAAATAATTTGAGTTTTTACTGGTATTTTTTTTATTAACTTGGGCTCCTTTTATTTTGAAGGGATAACCAACAAGGTTCTACTGTATAGCACAGAGAACTCGGCTCTATGTCAGGTGTCAGCCTGAATGGGAGGGGAGTTCGGGGGAGAATGGATACACATCCATATGTATGGCTGAGTCCCTTTGCTGTCTACCTGAAACTATGACAATATTGTTAATTGGCTATACTCCAATGTAAAATAAAAAGTTTTTAAAAAGGAGAATTAATTTTAAAAAATAACCCAGACTCCTAAATAAAGTGATCCAGCAATTAAATAATTGATTATTTCTAAGATTAATTAAGGATTGCTGAGGGGACCATAATTTTATTACACACATACTATCAGGAAACTACAGAAAAATCACCAGCTCACTTGAAGCTCTGGGAATACTGTTAATATAGATCCTAACAAATGTTGAATGTGCCCCCTTTAAAATGAGAAAATAACCTTCAGCTCCTTTAAAATGTAGAGTTTGGCATTTTACTAAATTTCATAGGGAGAAAATGTAATGAGTCAATAAACCCAATTTGGAGGCTGGTTATTGTCACATAAATTAATTTGCCTGCTAAATGATCAGATTCACATCCACCTTTTTCCCCACCATCTGCCTCACAACAAAGTTGGCATTGGACTCCTTTGAGGACGGCCTGTAAAAATGTCATTACTTAAAGCCTTATTATCCACTGAGTGATGCTGAACTCCAGTTTCCCTCTGCTTGCCGGCTGATCAGGTAAAGAACAGAGTTTGGAAATTTTTTTCCTAAAAACTGTACCCACCCGCAGTTTGCCGGGAGACATCTCTTCCTCCAAGGCGGTCATCCAAAGGAGCGGTGCCGCCGTGTGACCTTGGCCTCCCTCTTGGCAGGCCACCACCATTTAGTGGGAACATGGCAGGCCTCGTGTCCATGGCTGGATTGCGACTAGGCTCTCCAAACACTTGTGATCTGTGAAATCTCCCCCGACTGTCACACTGAACGATCCCATCCCAGCTCTCGCAATCAGGCACCTGGCAGGCTCCACCAAGCAGAATGCTGGCCTGGGGGCTGTGAGCGCCAAGTCTCTGCTGTGGCCAAGTTCTAAATATGACCCCAGTGGACTCTGGGGGCTGAGACACGCCTCACCAGGATCTTCACACCATCCTCGTCTGATGGGAGATGGGTAGATACAGTTGGTAGAAAAAGCACAGTAGCTATAAAGAACTCTGATATTTAAGGTTTTAAAGCTAAGCTGTAACACTCTGCCATAGGTAATTCTTTGTGAATTTTTATTTTTTGCCTTTTCGCTGTGCTTTTCCCCAACGGTCGAGATGGCATCACAGTCACCAGCACATCCCAGGCCGTGTAATTCCCACTGTTTAAGCTTCACTGTAATGACATGATGTAGATTTCTTCTTAGAAGACTCCATATTTTTTTTAAAAGATATGACATGTAAATAACGCAGTGACTCAAATAATCATTGATAATCAGATGACTCGAAGAAAGGATATTGGGAATATTTTGACCTCAGATTTTCACAAATTTATTATTAATCTACTAAAAATTTTGAGAATTTACTGTGTATTAATACACAAAAACAAATGCAATATAGTGAGAGATGGTCATTCCCACAGGGCTCCGTGTCTAGTCTCTAACAGGAAATTCAGACTGACTGGCTGAAACAATAATCTACTCCAGGACCAGACGAAAAAAAAACCTGCTGTGAGGTTCTGTAGAGGCACAGAGCAGGGGTGTCATGCAAGCCCCCCCACCCAGCAACAGGCTGAGGTCCCCAAGCGAAGAGACCCCCATGAGGTCAGCAGGAAGGTCCCCGGGGACCGCTGGCTCTAGTGAGGAGTCAAGACAGGGCAGAACATTGGTTCTCAAGGGTTTCTGTGAAGGGTTTTAGAGTCTGCCCAGTCGAGAGCCATTGAAGAATTTTAGGCAGAAGTGTAATATGCTTGGGGTGAGTTTTAGAAGCTCGTTCATCCACTAACATTGCAGCAAATGTCCTGGGGTGGGTGGAGCTGAGCATGGAAACCAGCCTGGAGGCTGTGCAGATTCGCCAGGTGGGAGATGGTGAGCCAGGCAGGGTGGTAGCAGCAGGAAGAGAAGGGTGGTACGTTAAGATGACAAGTGGGGATGAGCCACAGCAGGGATAGCAATGGGTGGGCGGGGGGAGGTCTGGGTTCCCACCTCAACACAGGCTGTGAGCATCTAAAGACAAGGGATCCTCGGATGGTACCACTTGCTTGAAGGATGAACAGTGAGCTCATGGACTGTAGCCTGCCAGGCTCCTCTGTCCAAGGAATTCTCTAGGCAAGAATACTAGAGGGGGTTGCCATTCCCCTCTCCATGGGGATGGACCCTCATGGAAGGGATGAGGAAGGGATGGACCCTTCGTGACCCAGAGATTGAACACAGGTCTCCCATTTTACTCATATACACTCTCTAATTTTTAATTTAAAAAGAAAAAATATTTCATTTGTTGCTGTTAGTTCAACAACATGATCAAACTTTTCCAAAACCCTCTGCCAAGTCATTGTTGACTTCATTTAAAATCTGATTCTATTTTAAGTATGTCAAAAATTAGGCAAATTTATTTCCTCTAGAAAAGAACTCTCAATGTCAAAACACCTTTTAGTCATGTTGACTCATTTATAATTTTGGAACAAAGTTAATTATGACTATTTCAGGATAACATAAAAATATAGTTCAGATTTGTTACTAGGCCACGTGTTTTCTTCTCTGTAAGTTGTACTTCCAATTGTGACTTCTGAATTCCTATAAAATGTACTGATCATCCCTCTTTTATATTTTAACTATTATTACTCCACTTTGTTTTGACTTAATTTTCATTCTCTCTCATTTTTTTCTATATAGTCAAACATTGCATATCTAACATGCCTTCATATAGTATACTGTTTTTCAATAACAGTAAAGTAAGTGTTTGCTAAAAAAGATACTGGCATAGAATTAATACAGACTGGTGGATAGCTGCATTTCAGTTTGCTTCCTGAAAATTATGATAAGTTTAAACACTAGTCAGCTAAGAAGAGGAATTGGAATAAGCTATTGGAACAGGACTGCATTGTTTTAAAAGAGATGAAAAAGGGAAAGCCAATCAAATGTCAGGGATATATTTAATGCTGAACAAACAAACACATCACACACATGCATGCATACACACGCACGCACACTACCCTAACACACAACATGCACACACATGTGCACACATATACATGCACACACATCCCCCATGCACATGCACGTGTGTGCATGCACACGCTCACATACATGCAAGACATGTGCACGCATACACACGCACACATGCTCCCACATGCACACACATGTGCATGCATACACATGCTCACACTCACAACAGGCACACACACGTGCTTGCATACACATGCACACATGGTCCCACACAGTCACAACATGCACACATAAGCACACTCACATATAAAAACATAGGGATGTAGGTCATCAGTTTCCCAGAATCACACACACTAGAAAATGTGAAACCAGCAGTATTAGAGTCTTAGAGCCAGAGATACGAGAAGACCTGCGCATTCGTTATTCAGGTCTGCACCAACAATGATGAACTGGTGCTATTTAAACTGAATCCTGTTAACTCACTTTGATAATAGGATTAAGTAGTTGAATACTGTCTGCTCACCTCAGAGGCAAGGACAATTTGCCGTCCACAGCTGTTACAATCTGAAAAACACAGTGTTTCCAGAACCCACAGCCCTGACCATGTATTTCTTAAAGACTGTGGAGATATCTATTCTACTGCTTAAAATAAAAGGGACACATTTCAGTACATAAATAATATAAAAAGAATATCTAATGAAAAGCAACTATTCGATTTTAAGAGACTCTGCAGCTCCTTCTGAAAAACCCAGGAAGTCAGATGTCTTGACTTCCCAGTGCAGGACTTGAGTCACCATCTTCTTACCAGCATTTGTGATAAACTCTTTTAAGGGAAAATTTTCCTAGCTGTTCCTCACAAAATTAATGTGGATTACTGTGTAACCATCCCAACAAAGCTTTAAAGGAGCCAAAATAAACAAGGGAAAAACACAGACACTCTGAGTCCGAGGTGAGAAAACTTTTCAGGTAAGTAATCAGTGACTTGGTGGGTGAAACACTGCACCCCTTTTGCTCCAAAGTGGTCGTTCTGCAAAATCCCACAGCTGTTCTTGTATCTGTCACAGCAAGCCCTGGGGGGATGGGAACACCTCTCCCCTGCCTGTAGGAGCTGGCATATAGTTAATCCTCAAATATTTGAGTAACGATTTGATGAAAAGTTTCCAACACTAATTTAAGTGTGAGAACTCAAAGACAAGAAAAGCCTGGGATGACTGAAGGAGCCATGAATGGTTTCTATGCATCTCACCGTCTCTTTGTGTTGAATCCGACTTGCTAATTATGAAAGTGAAGTGAAAGTCAAAGTCACTCAGTCGTTTCTGACTCTATGAACTATACAGTCCACAGAATTCTCCAGGCCAGAATACTAGAGTGGGTAGCTTATGCTTCCTCCAGCAGATCTTCCCAACCCAGGAAATGAACCGGAGTCTCCTGCATTGCAGGCAGATTCTTTACCAACTGAGCTATCATTATGGGTGAGGCCAAATATGTGTGCATGGGTGCTCAGTTGTGTCTGACTCTTTGCGAGCCCATGGACTGTAGCCCACCAGTCTCCTCTTTCCATGGGATTCTCCAGGGAAGAATACTGGAGTGGGTTGCCATTTTTCACTTTAGGGGCTCTTCCTAGGACTGAACCTGCATCTCTTGTGTATCCTGCAGAAACATAACCCACCAGCAAGATCACAGACGATTTGTTACCATGCCAGGGATACTTATTGCTCACAAGACCAAAGAGATCCATGGACCCTAAACAGATGCCAGCCTATCATCCCAGAAGTTGGGGAGCTTGGATATGATGACCCCAGGTGTGATTCTGGTGACGCCTGTCTCCAACAGCTGGAGTAGGTTCCCAAGCTGGGCCCCCACCCTGAGGTCCAAAGCCCAGAACAGGACACAGGAGAGCTTGGGAAACAGACAGGCAGGTGCTGGGGACATCTGCAACTGGACTGTTGGTATTTCTGAGTCAGAAAATAGCACCTGCACCCCCTGCCAGGTGGACCCCTGAAACACGCTAGTGGACCTCCAAGATTTGAGCTTTTGGGGCTTCCCTGGTGGTCCAGCATTAAGACTCGGCTTCCATCAGAGGGGTTGCAGTTTCGATCCCTTTTTGGGGAATTAAGATCCCATATATCAAGCACCACAACCAAAAAAAAAATTTGAGCTTTTTTCCTTTCTGAGTGATGTACTACTTTTAGCATATGTGACCGCCTTTTTGTTCATTTTCACCTTGGTGTGACAGTCCTGGCATGACCACGTCGGGACAAGAAAACACCCCCGCCCAGCTTGGAGGAGGAGCTGATGAGGGGAGCATGATCTCTACTCAGGAAGGAGGAAAAAGGCGGGCTTCTCCCCTTCCCCCACTTCCCTTTGATTATAAGACTGTAGCCCACCAAGTTCTCAGGGCAGCACCCTCTCCACCCATCTGCCTGTAGGCCTCACAAGTGTCCTACTCTAATAAGTCACTTCTTTTCTCTCACTTTGCCTCTCTCTGGATTCTTCCAGCACTGAAACATAGAGAACTGGAGCTCCTTGGAGTCCTGAGACCCATTTCTGCGGTTCATTTCCTCTGTCCTCACCGGGGCAGAGAAACTGATCTCCTTTGATATTTAGGAGGTATGTCTCCATTGTCTTTCTCAGTTCCAATATCAGAGCATTCTGATGCTGTGTGCTTGCTGTCAGCACATGTTTTAATCTTGCAGTATATTTAGACTCTCGCTTTATTGCTCATTGTCTTGAGAAATCAGGTTAGTGGGAGGAGAGGCATTTAAACCAGAAGCTAATGTTCTTCAACTTTGAAAAAAACAGAAAACGTTGCATTTTAAAAGAGTCTTTTTCTCACTCCCACTCTTTCTCTTCTAATGAAATTCTTTAGAAGACATTGCCACTCAAGTACTATTTTTCTTACTTTGTTATTTTTTCTCTCCCATTTTTTGGTTTTTACTGTTATATTTTCATTTCTTTTGGTAGGTTTTCTCTACTCTATCTTCCAAATTTCCAACTGAGTTTTTTAGTTTCATTTCTCACATATTCTGTTGTACAAAGCTCTTGTTCCCTCTTTGTGCCTTGTGGTATAATTTTCTTGAATAAAATATCATATCTTATTTCTCTAAGAGTTTTAAGCGTGTAGTTTTACTGTTTTAGGCTAATGTCTTTGTTATCATTTTCCTACTAAATTTCTTTATTATTTTCTTATTTTGTTGCTTTTTACTTTTTAAATCATTGAGTGTATGACTTTACTTCTGGCAATTTGCTATTTAGTCCATCTCTGCAACTCCATGGACTGTAGCCCACCAGGCTCCTCTGTCCGTGGGACTCTCCAGGCAAGAATATTGGAATGGGTTGCCGTTTTCTTCTCCAGGGGATACTCCCAACCCAGGGACTGAACCCACATCTCCCGTATTGCAGACAGATTCTTTACCTGCTGAGCATCCCAGGAAACCCTACTGGTGGTTGTTGGTTGTTAATTCATAATTAAGAATGAAACACTCAGACTTCTCTGGGGGCCCAGTGGTTAGGACTGTAAGCTTACACTGCAGGGGGCATGGGTTCAACCCCTGATGAGGGAACTGAGATCTTACATACCCTTCGATGTGGCCAAAAAAATAAAAAATAAAGTAGGTGATGCCCGTATTAAAGCAACTAAAAAGAAAAACAAAACAAGAGACACTAACAAATCTCTTGGAACCCCTTCTCAGTGGACAGGACTTAAAGTGGAATCAGCCGGGAGCTGAGGCCTCTGGTCCCATTTCCCTGAAGCTGTTGGGTTTCTCTAGAGAAGGGTCCCCATGTCCCAGCTGGAGGGGATGCCAGGCACCAGGCGGAGCTGAAGTGGCACCTGCTGTCCACCTGTGGACTTTCTCTCCACTCTCCTGATTTCTTCACCCTTTGTCAAGCCCAGTGAGCGTGGGTCCAGCATGGCTCATGTCCAGCAGGGTGTTTTTCCTCCATTATCTTGAAGAACAGAACAATGCAAAATGTTCTATAAAACAAAAAAAAAGGAAAAATAATTAATTACCCAAGTCCTGACAATGATTTAAAGAGACTATGTAACAAACATCTCCATGTGAATCATGTTAAACTGTAATATTTCAGTTGAATTGAAGACCAGATTCATAAGTTCCTTCCCTTCACCCATAAATAAGGACACAGCTCATTTGTGACATGAGTGCCAGGCAGCCACGATCATGTGGATTTGCAGTCCAATTTCATCCATACCAAAAGACCAGAAAGACTGAAGTCTACAAGCTTAGCCCCTAGTCAGTGCTCCGATACCCAGATGTACACTTTAGGAAACAGTTGGTTATTTCTTTGAAACATGCTCTGTGAACAATAAACTATCCCCAAGGCAGATTTTTCTGTAAGAACAGTTTGTTTTTTAAGAAATGTTTGTTAAAAGAAAAAGATAAATAAAAGTCTTAGGCCTTTGTGGTTTGAAAACCAGTTTTGTTTGTATTTAAAAAAAAAAATCTTGCTGTTACAGCAAGTCTATGAAAAACAGGTATCTCTCTGCTTGTTTTTGTTGTTTTGCTTTTGCTTTGCTCAAGAAAATACTTCATCAATTTTATTTTTTTGAGTTTTTTGTTTATTTTTATTTGTTCTAACAAAAAAAGACCATGTTAAACACTTTCTCCATCTTGTAGAAATCCCTCCAAGTCACTTGACGCACTTTCATTCTTTCTTTTCAGGGCTGCATGTGTTGCTTCGGTGTGAGTATTTCATACGCAATCCAGCCATGTCCTGTAATAAGGCATTCATTCTGTTTCCAGTTGTTTCCTGCAAACAGTCTTATAGGAAATACCTTTAATATATCCCCTTAATTCATGGTGATTTTCTTTCTGAAGGCTAGATTCCCAAGAGTGACATTGTTGGGTTAAAAAATGGAAATAGTTTCAGTTTTATGAGATGTTTAACCATCATCATTTTACAGATGCAAAAGTCAAGGCTGGGTGGTGTTAAGGGGGAAGTGGCAGATCACCCCCAGTAACAGAGGACCCATCATGAGATGGTGGGTGGAGGATGGTCACTTGACATCGATTAAGATGATGCTGAGATTAAAATATTTTCCCTTTAATGCAAATTTCCTTAAATGTGTTAGCTAGGATTCTCTGATTATGAGCAACAGGAACCCACTCTGCATAACAAGGAAAAAAGAGACTTCCTGCCAAGCCCTCAGTTTGTTCCCAGGATGGAAGAGAAGCTGAAGACCTGGGCTTCAGACAACTCTGGAGACCTGGGCCAGGGATGCTTAGATACCTGGACATCTGGGAGCAGAGTCTGGGATGCAGAGAGAGCATCTCGTTGGCCTAGCAAGTCACTGCTGATGGCACAGGATGGGGAAACACTGATGTACAGTCCTGGTGAGACCAAGGCAGAGTGGGGATTAGGGTGGGGGGAGTCAAGACCTGAGAAGAAACAGACGCTGGGCAGGAACAGCAACGTGTGTTTTCTCCTCTTGGTTCACAGATCTGCCTATCTGCGACCATACCGAATGCAAGGTAATCCAAGCGAACCCATGCAAATACCCAATGCACCTCGTTCTTAACACATGGGGGAAAATAGGGTTTAATAACTGTGGAGTTGGGTAAAATCCCAAAGAACTTGGAATTTCCAAGCCAATACGAATAACTCTTTTATAATTGTTGCGGTTTTCTTCAGGAGAATACAGCTATCAGAGATGAATAGAACATCAGGAGCTCCATAATTAATGGTCTGAATTAGGTTTGATTTTGTATTTAACCAAATCTCCAACGACTGAGGACCTATGAGTTATAAATTCAGAATTTCAAGGATGGAAGCCAGTTGTTGCATCCTGGAAATTATCCTGTACAAGTTAATCAAGGAAACAGAATTTTCTCTTTTGGTTTGCCTTCCTAATCAGAAGTCAAATCTACAATATGTTGTTATGAAAATGGCAAGACAAGGCTTGGCCACCGCTTTAGCAGTACTTCACAGCCCACTAGAGTTTAAGACTTTGTACTAATAGAATGTATTGTAAGTAGTTTAATTGTAATCTCTGTCGATGCCTCTATTTAATCTCTGCTTACCCTGGTGGCTCAGAGGTTAAAGCGTCTGCCTCCAATGCGGGAAAACTGGGTTCAATCCCTGGGTAGGGAAGATCCCCTGGAGAAGGAAACGGCAACCCACTCCTGTACTCTTGCCTGGAGAATCCCATGGACAGAGGAGCTTGGTAGGCTACAGCCCACGGGGTCACAAAGAGTCGGACACGACTGAGTGACTTCACTTTCACTTTCACTTTACATATTATTTCATACACTCTATAAATACTGGAGAGTTTATGATATGCTGGCGCCTGTGCTGGGCCTGCTGGGACAAGTGTTCTCTAAGAGGCTGTGGTCTGGCCGTGAGGGTGGGGAGCCGTGCACCTGCTGATGGCCTCTTGTAACTACAGCAGCCCCTGGGGAGATGTGATCGGACGCGTGGAAGGAGGGGGTGTGAGGAGTCTGCAAGCTGCAGTGCTGGCATCAACCCTCTGCCCCAAGCCCTGTCCTTCGTCGGTCACACCAGGATCTTGAGAAGGGCCAGGCACCCAAGCAGGGCGCAGGCTTCACGCACACATGACGAGGGTCCGAGAAGAGCCAGTGACTCGCTTCTCCTTGGAGAGGTGGCAAGCACTGACCGCTGGGAGGAAACGCCACATTGTGCCAAGCAGAGAAAGGAAGAAAAGACACTTCACACTGGGCTAAAAAGTTAGCCCAGACACGAGATGATGTTGTCGACTAGCCAGGGACAGTATTCAAGGTCATGAGGGCATCAGGATTAACGTCGTATCCCCCGCCTGCTTCCTTGCCTTCCAAGCAGCACCATGATCAGAGCTGTGCTTTATGAAAACGATATTCCCGGCCATGTGGAAGGGGAGAGGCAAATGAGAACAGGGACAGAGTGAGGAGACACTGCAAGGCCAGGACCCAACATGGACAGAGGGACGCTGAGAAGTCTGTCTCGGGAGCCTCAGGAAACAGGTGCTGGTACAGCCTTCCATTCCTGGACCATCTGGGACATGGGACCAGGAAAACAAGTGTGCTAGTTCTAATCTGCTGTATTAACACTCATCATCTCAAAGTAGTGAGGACCAGGAACTGAATGTAGCCATTTGGCAGGAAGCAGACTGGTGTTTCCATATTGCCAAAGTGCAACATATAGATACATAAGCCCCGAGGTCTGCATTTCTACATATAACTATATATCTACATAGTATAAGTATGTATGTTACAGTCGACTCTTTAAATAAAGAATACATTTTTCATACTGACAGTAAAAAATATCCATTAACAAGTACAACATCCCAGGGCTTCCCTGGTGTCTCAGTGGTAAAGAATCTGCCTACCAATGCAGGAGACACGGGTTTGATCCCTGGTCCAGGGCGATCCTACATGACACAGAGCAACAAAGCCCGTTTGCCACAACTACTAAGCCTGTTCTCTAGAGCCTATGCTCTGCAACAAGAGAAGCGACCACAGTGAGAAGCGTGTGCACCACAGCTATAAAACAGCCCTTGCAGCTATGAAAACCCAGCACAGTCATAAATAAATAAACAAATAACTTTTTAAAAGTACAAAATCCTTCATAGTAAGGACGCAATTACAATCACAACAGTGATAACCAATGTTTGGCACTCACAGAGAGGCTGGTGTCCTCCTGTGGAACCCCCACCATTCACAGGACATTCACCAATATCGGACAAGCCATTCTGAGGCCATGACGCAAGACGGCAAAAGCAAAATCACTGTCCACTTAGCACATCTGCCGTTCAAGCACAAGTGACCAAACATCTCCCTCTGCTGGCCAGGATAGGTAATGCGGCTTCTGCACAGACGCCGGCCCTAGCTTTGCCCCAGAAGCAAGACCTCATTTCCTAGGATATGCAGAGAGTCGCCCCTGCTTTCCAACAGCCTCACGCCTTAGCAGAAACCCCTGTTTGAACCTTCCTCCCAGATTATCTAAGACAAGCCCAAGTCCCACAGTCCTTTCTTCCAGCACCCCTACTGAGACGTCCTCTGTTCCCCAAGGCACGCTCCCTTCCTGGCTGCCAGCAGCAGTCACTCAGCCCCCTCAGCCTGCGTGTCCCTGTTGTGTTCTGAGGGGTTTCAGTGGCTCCCAAACATCATGAGACTTTTGCCTTTTGTCATTAAAAACAAAAACTCGCAAAACAGCTTCTAATCACTTGTTCATCTAACTCAATTATTTCTTTTAAGTTTGAATTAAATACTGTTGAAGATGAAGGCCTCAGCAGGCATCACATATAAAGCTGATGGTCATCTGTCCAGAACTGCTTTGCAAGAAGAAGGGGATTATTTCCCAGCAAGAAGTTAGGTAATCTCAACGCTTCATTTTTCATAAGCCCACAGTGTGGGGGTTCTCACAGGCTATACCAGTTCCCAGAACTGCAAGAGCAAAGGGCCCCCAAACCTCCGGAGGGAGGAGAGGGTGGCCTGGTCATTATGATGGGCAAACTTCTGTTCAGAAAGAATCTCAGTGTTTGTCTAGAAAACCCAACAGTGAAGATTATCATTTATTTTCCTTGAATTTGTACTTGCTCTTTTCTTTTTTGTTTTCCGTGGAAACTTTCTTTTTCTAACAACCAACAAGAGACACTACAAAGATGTGGACATGTGTCTTCATGTTCTGGGTGTCTGGTACATGTTCCACTCTCTGGGATGGTTCTACATTATTGTTGGGGCCTCACAAGACATTGGGCTGAGGCTTACTGTCACATTTATAAATATACTTTTTCAAAGTTTTCTTATTGATAATCTCAATTTTGTATGGTTTATGGCCAGATCTGACTTTTTTTCTTGCCTGTTTTAGGATCAGAGGGACAGCGCCACCCTTTCTTACTTCCAGCTCGTGTTTATTTTGGTGCCGTTGTCTTTGGGCTATATGATGTCTTTGCAGGTGTCTTTTCGGGCTCTTATTCATTGTGTGGTGTTGGGTTAGTTAATACCAGAAACCATAATCTGCACTGAACACAGCCCAGCCCCACTGTCACACTTGGCGGATGCTGAAAGCAGTGGAGAGACCCTGGGGCTTGTGGGCACCACCCTCATCCTCTAGAAGACCTCACCTGGGCCCCCAAAGTGACCAGACACTCGGACCCTATGAGGATCATATCCATGGGGACAACCAGGGACAGCTGCATCCCGACCAAGCCTGGCACCCAGGCTGGGGACAGTCTAAAGAGGGGACCACACCCCACAGAGGGATCAGGAAATCGACTTACTTCCTGTGAAGCAGGTGGGTCGGGCCAGGGGCTACCCAAGTGCAGAGTTGATGCTCAGAGAGAAGAGGGCAGATGTGGCCACAAAGATAGACTCAAAGCGATCTCAGGTCATTCCTGGAACTGTTTGCAGAAATGAAGAGTTTCTGTGCGTGCTGAGTTGCTTCAGCCATGTCCGACTCTTTGCTACCGTATGGACTGTAGCCTGCATGGGATTCTCCAGGCAAGTGTACTGGAATGGGTTGCCATGCCCTCCTGACCCAGGGATCGAACTCATATCTCTTATATCTCTTGCACTGGTAGGCAAATTATTTACCACTCAGCCACCTGGGAAGCCTATGAGTTTCTAAATGGGGCCAAGTTAAGTTATTTATGAAGGAGATGAAAATGAAACAGTTCACCCTTTGACCTGGGCCCTGAGCAATGCCCCCTGGCCCTTCTGCCATCTCCTCCCTTCCTTCCAGGTACAAGTGACTCAGAGTCCTTTCCCCTGTGCCCACATCTGCAGGCAGTTTTCATTTTAAAAACGTAACAAAATAAGAAAATTGTAAAACATGCTTCAGAGAAGTACCAGTGCCATGGTATTTAGAAAAAAAGATACATCTAAAAAATTGAAGTGTTTGAATATATACCAAGAATATGATCCTGCTCTTGTCATCAGATAATTGATAATTGATCAGATAATCAGTATAAAGTAGCTTAAGTTTTTTCTTTAATATATGCAAATATATGCTATTTTAATTTTTTAGAAAATGTACATTTTAACATAATTTTTAATGCAATTATTTTACAAGTCTGCCACCATAATAGAGCCATCAGGAGTTCAATTTTTTTAAACTTAGAGACTCCCCTATTCTCGGAAGTGCCCCAGGCTGGATGTTCTACCTTTTTGGTCACCAAGCCCAAAGGAAGCTGCTACCCCTCCCCTGGGCTGTTAGGTTCTCTGATGCTGACGTAAGTCCCAGGGCTGTTGGACTGGTACTGGCACACCCTTCCAGCCACATCCATCCTCCTGTGCCTTCCCACGATGCTCCTCTCCACTCATCTCCTTTTGCGTCATCTTCGGACACCTCCACAGCCAGCCCGAGTGTTTCTGCACCTTCTCACCAGGTTAAAGTAGCCTGAAACTAAGAACTGAATCATGAGCATTTAAAATTCCCCACCCAGGGACTTCCCTGGCAGTCCAGTAGTTAAGAGTCTGAGTTTCCAGTGCAGGGGTCAGGGGTTCAGTCCCTAGTGTGGGAACTAAGACCTCACGTGCATCATGGCATGGCCATAAAGAAAGTCAAATTTCCTATCCCATTTGCCCTTTCTGAACCCCTCTCCTTTTAGAGACTTAAAAATATCATATGGGACTAAAGAAAGGGTCCTTGTTTTTGAAGTGACTAAATGTTCTCAGTTCAACGTTTTTATTACCTAGCAACTGTACCTTTCAAGTCTAAGAACACTAATTAAATCAAAGCCCTAGTGGTATAATTTTTAATCACTGCCTAACTCACCAGTATATGTTTAAATGTCAAACAAAATATAGTTTAATTTATATTATGTTATAATTATGTTAATTATACTAATTTACTATATTAATTTATTGACATCATCAAATAACCAAGATGGCTTAAAAGTGAGTATATAAATGAAAAAGGTAAGAATGTACCTAGGAAGGTTGAAATCATTTTTTTTTTTTTGGTCATTTTGGCTTAGATTTACATTTTCTAACATGTGGTCTTTTCAGATGATTGATTTAGACTCTTCTACTTAAAATATAAAATAAAGGCTAATCAGCAAAAATCTATCCTGCCTAGGACTCTAAAGAACATGGAAATCAGGTGAATTCCAAGAAAAGGACCGAGCGAGCTTTCTGCCTCTCAGCGGGTTTTCTTCTCTGAGCCCTGGAGCCTCATTACCACACATGCAGTAGCCTGTCCTGCAGGAGAGCAGCGCCTGACCGAGAGGTCACAGAGTGCCCCCAGCAGCTCCAGACAGGACTTGCAACAGTAGCTATAATGCTCAGAATTACTGCACTTTCCATGTGCTTGCATGCTAAGTTAGTCCTGTCCAACTCTTTGTGACCCCATGGACTGTAGCCTGCCATGCTCTTATGTCCATGGGATTCTCCAGGCAAGAATACTGGAGTGGGTTGCCGTTGTCCTCTCCAGGGGATCTTCCTGACCCGGGGATTGAACCTGCGTCTCTTGCGTCTCTTGCTTTGACAGGCTCGTTCTTTACACTAGCGCCACCTGGCTGTGTCCTTTCATAAGCTCAGGCACTGGAAGCTTGGTAAGGATGGAGCTGACTGCTGAGATGAAGACACATCCTAGTTTAAAAACGTAAAAAAAAAAAAGAAATCAATGATCTAGATAATAGATGGTTTAAACTTTAAAGGAAAAAACTGTCTTATCCTGCTTTGATCCTAATATTTAGTCTTTTTCTGCTACTTCATTTAAGTACCATAAATTATGCCAATGGAATTGTTGAAAGAAAGCTAAGTTAATGAACTGACATGAATTGATATAAATATATTATGTGTTATTATTCATATTTTATGAGCTACAGAAGAAGAGTGCATCTTAGATTTGAATCCTAGCTATGCTCCTAGCAAACTGAATGATGTGAGGCAATGTATTAAATATTCATGGAATCCTGTACCCATAAATAGTTAGGATTATGCTGAGTTACATATAAAGGAAACTCCAAATGACAGTGACTTAAACAAGATAAACATCTGTTTCTATCACACATAAACTCCACAGTCATTTGAGATTTTCTGCTTTTTCACTCTCAAGTTCTGAGTCCCATGGTTTTATCTTTAAGATTACCTCAAAGTCCAATATAGTGCCCAGGGCTCCAACCATTACTTTCATAGTCCAGGAGACAGGAAGAAGTGTCTAGCTTTTTGAGGTTTCTGGTTTTAAATACTAGTGAATGCTGTTACATAAATTCTTTCCGTTAAAATAACTGGTGTGGTTTCCTATTTCTGATGGCCCCCTGACCCATCCAGTGCAAAATAACTGGACTTGTGGGGTTTGGGCACAAAGCCTGGTAACCACTTCCCAGCCATATAACTTTGGGTAAGTTCAGCCATCCAATCTGTTTCGTCATCTGTAAAAATGAGATGATACTGCTTGAAGCTGTTATGGTTAAGTGATATAGTTCAAGTAGAACAGGCCTCTCATAAAAAACACATCTCAGGTCTAAAGAAGTAACATAATATTTTTCTGTTTTAGAAAACTCCGCTGGAAGGGTCTTTCTAGGAAGAGAATGAGGTGGAAATGAATAGAAAGTAATGATTTTTCACTACAAACCCCTCTGCATTGTTTGAGTTTTCCACCACAGGCATATCACTTTCATTTTATTTTGTCATACTGAGTGAAATAAGTCAGACAGAGAAAAAACATCATATGACATCCCTTACATGCAGAATCTAAGAAGAAATGATACAAATGAACTTATTTAGTAAACAGAAACGGAATCAGAGACCTAGAAAATGAACTTATGGTTGCCGGCAGGTGGTAGGGGAAGGGATAGTTAGGGAGTTTGGGATGGACATGTACACACTGCTGTATTTAAAATGCATAACTTACAAGGACCTACTGTATCTCATATGGAACTCCGACCAGTGTTGTGTGGCAGTCTGGATGGGAGGGGAAAATGGATACATGTATATATATGGCTGAGTCCCTTTGATGTCCACCTGAAACTATCACAACATTGTTAATCGGCTATATTCCAATACTAAATAAAAAGTTTAAAGTTTGCAGAAATAAATAAAATGGCACAGAGGTCTTCTGGGCAGTGGATGATGAGTCATTTTTGCTTTCTTATCTTTTCCACCAAAACTGAGTAAAACCTCAGGACTTTCCTGGAGGTCCAGTGGTTAAGACTTCTTGCTTCAACTGTAGGGGACACGGGTTTAATCCCTGGTCAGGCAGCTAAGATCCCACAAGCCGAATGGCACTGACAAAAGAAAACTAGAAACAAAAATGAGTCCATGCTTGGCTCGTGGGGAGGGGAATGTAAACTCCCCACGGTGCTCGCAGAGCTGAGTGGGGCTGGTGAGGTGGCCTGGGTCCCCTCCTGCAACAGCTTGTCCAGCCTCTGGTCCTCGGAGGCTTCACAGCTTCAGCACCAGGTAGACGGTGTCCAGCGTCTGAAGAGATGACAATGCCCAGCCAGAGTAATTGTGGCTTTTAGTCACACAAGGAACATTGCAGGTTTGTGCTAGATGAGGCATGCTTCCAATTTATTATACATTATTCTGTGAAGCGTTATTCATTTTTCCACATTTGTGTGAAAGATAATGCCTTTAGTAGGCTAGAATCAGGTGGTGGCTAGGGAGTTTACCAAAAAGAATTGATTCCAAACCATGCTTACTGATTATGACCCGTATTGGAGCAGGGACAGAGAAAGAACTGGTTATGTATTAGCAAAAATCAAATTGTGATTTAAAGGCATTAATTTTGTTAACTAAATGTATGCATGTGATTAAAATGCAATATTGCTGTGGTTATAATGCAATCAGCAAATTATTAAACTGCAATCAGAACGTAAACAAATCCTATGCGTCTGCCAGGAGTTTCTTCAGCTCATTATTTCAACTCGATCTATAAACTAGTTGTTAATAAATAGACTCTTTTATATTTCTCAGCTGTCACATTTCTTTTTATTCCCCTTTAAATCTGTTAATTGAAAGAAAATATCAGAGAGACATTTTTAAGGAACACAGTTTATCTTTCCAAATATAATTTTTGTGCGAGTGTGCTTAGTCATGTCTGACTCTTTGTGTCTTCATGGACTAGCCCACCAGGCTCCTCTGTCCATGGCATTTCCCAGGCAAGTGGGTTGCCACTTTCTTCTCCATAAAATCTTCCTGACCCAGGGATTGAACCCACGTCTCCCGCTTAGCAGGCAGATTCTTTACCACTGAGTCACCTAAAGGTGTACAAATCAGGGTTTAGCAGTATTACTGTACAGAATTTGATCTGCTAAAAGGAAAAAATATATATGCATAAGCATCTTTCTCACTTGTTTATGACACAAAGATGAAGCTGCATGCTAATGAATGATCAGCTTTCATGACTGATAAATTAGTTTACAAATTAATTTTTAAAAGACTGCAGTATATAAAGGTACTCCACACCAGCTTGGATATGATTACACTTTTAAAATATCTTAATGCAGATGATTATTAGATGTTAAAATTATTAAAAATGTCTCCAAAATGTGGCCATCAAAACATACATTTTTAAAAAGCATGTTAACCACATTGGAACTATCTTTGTTTTGACCATGGTTTGAGAATACTTTGCTGGATTTCTGATCCTGAATCAGAGGAGAAAGAAAGAAACACTCTAAAATCTCTCTCACATCTTCTTCCAGCACATGCTTCTGAAAGGAAACTTGAAATATTTTCACCAGCTACGTCCTCATTTTTATTTAAGTTAACACTGTCAGGCATATTTAATATGAACCATCTTCTCCAGGCTCTTTGGAGTTCTCTAACCTCAGATTGCAGCTTTGTTCTTCCCTGGAAACTTCTACTGGAAGCTATGACTATAGGTATGGTGTCGAAATATGGGTTGAGCCGCCTTGAATGGTTGAAACACAAAGAACTCTTTCTTTTCAGCAAAAGAGATCTCAGAATTGTTTTCTTAGACTAGGGTGGGTCCCAGTGGCAATTGTGGCATTCAAAGCTTCATTTCTAGCCTGTCTGAATATGAGCATTGTCAGTCTTCACCCCTAAAGAGCCGGGAGGCACCTTCAAACTAACCTGTATTTTATAGGAATTGCGCTGTCTCATTTCTGTGACCTCGCCTTTAAAATAACAACCTACCAAGTTAATACCGAAAAAAAAAAGATAAAATATAATCTTTTCTGGGACCCTCCAGGTGGTTCTAGTGGTAAAGAATCCACCTGTCAATGCAGGCAATGCAAGAGATATGGGTTCGATTCCTGGGTCGGGAAGATCCCCTGGAGGAGGGCATGGCAACCCATTCCAGTATTCTTGCCTGGAAAATTCCATGGACAGAGAATTCTGGCAGGTTTATACAAGCAATTTTTTTTTCTCACTAAGTAAATAAAATGAACGGTTTAATCCATAAAACCAAAGTTTGTCCGTTACAGAGCTCATAAGTGAAGAAGTCAGGATTTTCTTTTTTTGTCCCACTGTGGTTTCTTTTTTTTTTTTTTTTTTCTCCAGAGTGTGAAAGTGAAAGTGTTAGTTGCTCAGTCGTGTCCAGCTTTTTGCGACCCCATGTACTATATCTCTGTCCATGGGATTCTCCAGGCAAGAATCCTGGAGTGGGTTGCCATTCCCTTCTCCAGGGGACCTTCCCCACCCAGGGATTGAATCCCTGGTATCCTGCATTGCAGGCAGATTCTTTACCATCCGAGCCACATGGGCCTCTTATTGGAGTATAGGTGATTTAAAACGTTGCATTTTTTCCACAATTTAACTGTGGTGATGGCTACCTTTAGTCAAAATTCATAGAAACAGACAAGAGAGAGTCCAGCATGATCTGAACTCCACGTGGATTTGCTCAGAGGTGAGCAGATGTCTGAAGGGAAGGGAGGCAGGGAGGTGAGGGGGGCTCAGGAGGCAGGGGAGGAGAGCCTTATAGAGGAGGGAGGCAGTCGGTCCCTGAGGCCAGGCTGTGGGGCTTTGCTGATGGGTATTTTTCTTACCAAAATCTGGCTCCTCCCATGAAGCCCAGACCCCGGGCTCTGGAACAGACAGGAGGCGCTCTGGCCAGCTCTGGTTTCCCAGCAAGTACTCACTTAGTGCCGAAGGTGTCACCTGGGTGTTGGCCTCGGACTGGGTTTGCTTAGGTTTCTCCAGGGGGCCAGAGGGGGCTCAGAGGACTTGAGTCTGGTCAAAGAGGGAAACTTTGTCACCTCCCAGAATCCGTGTGTGGTCCTGATGGCCCAGGCTCCTCCGGACAGACAAGCCTGGGGTGACAGTGAAGGAGGCTCAGGCTGGGTGGCCACGCAGCTGCATTCCTGAGCGAGTTTCTCCTTCTGAATAAACATTACTTTGAGGACAGATTTTTTTCCCAGAGGAATAGCAGTATACATAGTACATTCCCATTGACAGTTATCCATAAGTGTTACAGATACCCTTCCTCACAGTGCCTGAAAGGACTGTAGAAAGCACCCCAGCTTTTATCAGAGGAAGGAGAAGCTGAGACCTCATGGGACTGCTGGGGTGAGAAGCAGATTCATGGGGAAGTGTGTCCACGGCTCCAAATCCTGTCTGTGGGATACATGTGTATTCCTGTCCTCTTCTTCCTGCTTAAGCTCCTTCCATAAGGTGGAAAGGGCAGAACAAATGGGAATAAACAGGCCCCTCCACCCAGGCTCCTGGAGCTGAGTCCTGTGGGCCACCAGGTGCAGAGCTGGAGCAGGGGGCTGGACAGGGTCACAGGGCTGGGCTCCCTGGACTTCAGGAGGTTCACAAACACTCTACGTGAAAACAAGACCTTCCTGAAATTTCTCACGTGCTCTTGGTCTCCCCAGGCATAAACTTGTTTTCACTTTTGGCCTCCAGCTCTTCATCCTATGCTTTCCATCGCTGGTTTGGAAGATGACAAATGACCAGAAACAATTTTAAGTCAGCTCTTTTTGCCTCTAATTTCACGTCACCAATAGTTGCTATTCAGAGTACTTGATGTCCTCAGCCTGTGCTGACCGCAGAGCACTCGCAGAGCTGCTGCCCTCCAGCACTTCCGGGAGGGCCGGGTCATCCTGCACCTTCTTTGGGGCGGTGGCAGACTTTCTGGCTCATAAAGTGACAAGACGGTAGCGTCCACGCTGTGCTGGGCAGCCAGGGGCAGCCGTCCTCTACCCCCTCCTGCGATTCTCCTCTCAGGCTCCCCTAGTTCTCCTCTGTTGTCTCATTCAGCTCGAGCTGCTGTAACAAGAACACCACAGGCTGGGAGGCTCACAGAAGAGATGTTTAAGAAGGCTGGGAACCCAAGGTCAAGGTGCTGTCCTCGAGGCTTGCAGACCTCTGCCTCCCTGCTGTGCGCTCACATGGCATGTGGCAGAAGGAGACCGAGGTCACCTCCTGGTGTCTCTTCTTTTAAGGGCAGGAACCCCACTCACAGGGGCCCCACCCTCCTGATCTAATTCCCTCGGAAGGCCCCAAGTCACACTGGGGGTTGGGGTGTTAACATATGGACTTGGGGAACACAGGCTTTCAGCCCACAGCAGAACGCGGGCACCACATGCACATGAGTTAAAAACTAAGATGAAATAGTATATCCCCAATTCCCCATCAACACCCAGTGACAAGGAAAGTGTATCCACAAGTTTGCTTCGGATGCTGTCAAATCAGAATGCTTTCCAACGGTGCATGAGATGTGAAGAGTATCACCCATCTTTGGCTGAATATATTTTTGTGTGCATCTTAAACTTTATTCCTGACCAACTAACAATAATTAACCCTCTTACCTTTTAGCTTCTGTATTTTCATTTTTTAAATGTCAACTTGAATATTGTATAGCTCTGTGGTACAGAAAATAAGCTACTTTAAATATATCCTTACATATTGAAGTCAACACAAGTATGTAATATCTGATTCTGAATTATGAGGTTTCTGTCTAAATTCAGTGGTGGAGAAAGTTGATGTTGTTCAGTTGTGTCTGTTTCTTTGTGACCCCATGGACTGCAGCACACCAGGCTTTCCTGTCCTTCACTATTTCCCGGAGTTTGCTCAGATTCTTCTTCACTGAGTCAATGATGGCATTCAAAGAGAGCTAGCTTCATATAAATGTTTTAGGACGAGATGGAAATGTTTTGGTTCTGTGTTTCAAGAAAGAAAAGTAATGGGTGTCTGGGATCATTAAACTCTTTAATAAAAAGTTCTTCCACTGGAAACAGTATTATTGTCATTTTAACTAGTGAAAACATCTTTAAAGCCAATAAAACGCTACATAGGTTTGGAAAAAATGACTCATTTGGAGAGTATGAACGTGATTCAGATATTTTGAGCTTCACTCACTACCTAATATGGCTCAGTTCATGAAGAGTGGGTGTGTGCTTAAGTAGAAAAGCCATGGAGACCCTTACTCCCAGCATTTTAGGAATCTCCCACTTTACCGTGCAGCTCTTGGGTGGGGTAGATTTCATTCAATGGTACGTTTACTGTTTCACAAAGATCTGTTGGATAAGTGAGACAAGACCTCACAGACAGTCACGTGGAGAATTCCATAGCCCGTCCTGGAGCGAGTGATGAAAGCCAGGACATAGTCCAGAGTAAGTTCAAAATCAGCTTAGGTTTGCCCAGGACCTGAAACAAGGGAGTTGATCCCAGGAAATGTGGCCAGCACTCATGGAGGGAGTGAAGCTAGTAACGGGTGTGTTGTAACGGAGCAGCTCCCCCAGGCTCTTGGAGTTGAGTCCTGTGGGCCACCAGGTGCAGAGCTGGAGCAGGGGGCTGGACAGGGTCACAGGGCTGGGCTCCCTGGACTTCAGGAGGTTCACAAACACAAGACCTTCCTGAAATTTCTCACATGCCCTCTCCCCAGGCATAAACTTGTTTTCACTTTTGGCCTCCAGCTCTTCATCTTATGCCTTCTATCGCTGGTTTGGAAGATGACAAATGACTGGAAACAATTTTAAATCAGCTCTTTTTGCCTCGAATTTCACCTCACCAATAGTTGCTATTCAGAATGATGTCCTGGAAGCGCCGGCAGGGAGCACCTCTTCTGCTTGGCCGATGGGAGGGGCTTCTCACAGGGGAGGGGCCTCTCACAGCAGAGGCCTCTGGGAGTTTGCAGGCTGGGAGCCTTGTCACACGCTCTAAGTTTGCTTCAGTTTGTTGACTTGTTTCAGGACTGCTCCTTGGGCTGTACTTTGAAACCCACTCCAAAAACGTTGTGTACTGGAATTTTATGGGCTTCCCAGATGACGCTAGAGATTAAGAACCCGCCTGCCAATGCAGGAAACCTAAAAGATGCAGTTTTGATCCCTGGGTCGGGAAGATTCCCCCGGAGGAGGGCATGGCAACCCACCTCAGTATTCCTGTCTGGAAAATCCCATGGACAGAGGAGCTTGGTGGGCTACAGTCGCAGAGTCAGACACGACTGAAGTGACTTAGGACGCACTGGAATTTTACGATAGGTAAGAGTTCCTTTTCACTTAATTTTCACTCATTCATCCCCTCCCCCACAAAATAGACAGTCTTTTGACTCACCGTGATTTCATAATATGGCATCTATCCTGGTTTTTAAATTAACACCCAAACTGCCTTATTCTGCCAAGTACAATCCTTAAAATTCACAGTCTTGCCACAGGGGGGCAGTGTCTCCCGCTTTGAGTGATTTAATCCCATCCTTTTTTGAGACCCAGACTTCAACCGAAAATTATGTACAAATTCTGTGTGTCTCTCCAGTGTCTAAGTCTGTGAAAGCAGCTAAACACAACATATGTGGAGGCACACGAAGGCATCGTAGGGGCACCTGCCCAGGAGGATCGATGTTCATCTGTTGGCAGCCGTGGCCAGCCCCTGAGAACACAGTCACTAGGGTGCACAGAGAGGGCAGATTTCCGAGTGGGCATCCTCTGGTCTCTTCTCAGCAATCATCACTTCATCGTTTTCAGCGCCAAGTCGTTACATTCTCCGCACCGGCTTTCTGTCTTACAGTCAAACTCCTGCAAGGACCAGCCCTACCTGTGGTCCTTTAGCCAGGCCTGTACCCCTGAGCCCCACTAGGTCTGGTTCAGTCATTCCCTCCAGGATGTCACTTGGGCTGCAGTAAAACACTCACTTGTGTCCATCACAAACTCCCTAATTATCCCTTCTCCCCCATCCTTTCCTTCAGCAACCATAAGTTCCTTCTCTAAGTTCGCGAGTCAGTTTCTGTTTTGTAAATCCATCTGAATCATTTCTTTTTAGATTCCGCATGTAAGGGATACACACTGCTACGTTTAAAATGGATAGCCAACAAGGACCTACTGTACAGTACAGTGAATTCTGCTCAATTTTATGTGGCAGCCTTGATGGAAGTGGGATTTGGGGGAGAACAGATACATGTGTATGTATGGCTGAGCCCCTTCACTATTCACCTAAAACTGTCACAACATTGTTGACTGGCTATACTCCAATACAAAATAAAAAGTTCAAAAAAAAAACAAAAAAAAACAGAGAGAGAGCACAGGATTATAGACCAGAAAAAGCCTCTTATGTGTCTGTTGATGTCCAGGACATCAGAGAGGGGAGCAGAACAGGAAGGACTGTGTGGTGGTGATGATGTAATTGTCCCATTTCAGGGGGATGGAAGCCAGCCGCCCCAGGCTGTCTCCCCACTGCAGACCATGTACTATGTGCTACCTGGGAGCTTCTGCATTACCCTGCTGGGCAGGTCGCAGCTCCTGTGTCCTGCCCCCAGGGGTCATCGCATGGACGAGGTGCATATGCAAATTGTGAACTGCTTAGCATGGCGGTGGCAGCACACAACCAACTTGAGCCGACACGCCAGACTTGCAGATGCTGTGATAGACCCCAGGAAGCTGATAACCTTCACTTAAGTCATGCTTCTGCTCAGTGATGAACAGACTTGAACCTAGCTAGACCCACTAGGTCCAAAGCCAAGCCTTTGACGTCCTTGCAAAGTTGTCTCTGCTCTGTATGAGAAACGCTCAAAGTCTGGTTTCCTCCATTGAAATATTACTCTTTCTTCTTACATTTACAGTTGCATCTGCTGCGCTCTTATTCTTGAATTTTCTCTGAGTGGTTCCTAACTTTCCCAAAGTCACATATGCCTTGAACATCTGATGGAAGTTCTACACTATTTCCACCCTGAGAACTGATGCCAAGACAACATTGCATATAATTTCAAGAAGGTTACACATCCCCAGATGTCTTTCATGGAACTTACAGGAAGACAGTCCATGCTAACTCCTGTTTCACTAGACATCTTCTTTTTTAAATCTCTTTTCAGGGTTCAATAGGTGCCTGTTATAAAATTGTGCTTCCCCCACTCCCAATTCAAATATTGAAGCCCTAATGTCCAATGTGGCTGTTTTTGTAGACAGAGCCTCAAAGGGAGTAATTAAGGTTACATGAGGGGTGGGGTGTTGACTTGAAAGATTAGTGTCCCTGTAAGAAAAGACATGAGAGCTTTCTCCCCAACACACACACATCCCCCACCACTGCCTCATATGCCCACACAAGGAAAGGCCGTGTGAGAACACAGCAAGAAGGAACCTTCTGCTCACCCGGAAGGGAACCCTCACCAGAAACCAGACTGGCCAGAACTTTGGCCTTGGACTTCTACCAGACTTGAGCAAATACATTTCTGTTGTTTTAGCCACCCAGTCTGTGGCAGTCCCTCTTCACTTTCTGCAGTTAGAGTGGTATCGTCTGCATATCTGGAGGTTGTTGACATTTCTCCCGGCAATCTTGATTCAGATATGCGGATGATACCAGTCTAATGGCAGAAAGCAGAGAACTACAGAGCCTCTTGATGAAAGGTAAAAGAGGGGAGTGAAAAAGCTGACTTGAAACTCGACATTCAAAAAACCCAAGATCATGGCATCCAGTCCCTTCATTTCATGGCAAACAGAGGGAAAAAAGCAGAATCAGTGACAAATTTTATTTTCTTGGGCTCCAAAATCATTGTGGACAGTGACTGCAGCCATGAAATTAAAAGACATTTGTTCCTTGGAAGGAAAGCTATGACAAACCTAGACAGTATATTAAAAAGCAGAGTCATCACTTGGCCAACAAAAGTCCATATAGTCAAAACTATTATTTTTCCAGTAGTCATGTATGCATGTGAGAGTTGGGCCATAAAGAAGGCTGACTGCCAAAGAACTGACGCTTTTGAACTGTAGTGCTGGAGGACTCTTGAGAGTCCTTTGAATAGCAAGGAGATCAAATCAGTCAGTCCTAAAGAAATCAACCCTGGATATTCATTGGAAGGACTGATGCTAAGACTGAAGCTTCAATATTTTGGCCATTGATGTGAAGAGCTGACTCATTGGAAAAGACCCTGATGCTGGGAAAGATTGAAGACAAAAGGAGAAGGGGGCGACAGAAGATGAGATGGCTAGTTAACATCACCGACTCAATGGACATGAATTTGAACGAACTCCAGGAGACAGAGGAACCTGGCATGCTGCAGTCCATAGGGTCACGAAGAGTTGGACAGGACTTAGTGAATGAACAACAAAAATGAAGTAGCCTACTTGGAATTGGCTTACCTTAACGTAAACTAATTGTTTGTAGATTTCTAGAGTCCCTGAAATAGACAGAAAGGTTGCACTTTGAGGGGTGGACGCACATGTCTATGTAGACTGTACAGATGGGAAGCTTCCTTCTAAACTGTGATTGTACCTCCCTCTCTAAAGGTCTCCACTGCTTTTAATACCAGAGTTGTTCAGCTATCATGTCACGGTGCCTTGGCAGAGAGGTGAATTTATATTTGGAAAAGCTCATGTGACAATCCTGTGATATGGAAATAGCCTCTATGTCATCAGAAGACTCTGTTGGTCCGAAAGCCCATTTAGCAGCTGTATTGGGGGGTGGGGGTACTATTTTAGTATCTCTTCATCCACTGAAACTGACAATCTGTGTCTCTTCAACGTCTCTGTTAACTTTGTTTGAGTACTGAAAAGTCCCTAAAATTTCAAATAATAAAGGAAGCAACTGATGCAGTGGAAATAATAGCTGTGTATTCACTAATAATTTGATAATAGACTTTTTTTCTTTTTATACCTTGGTGCAGTGTTTCCAATAAAGCAATGTTTAATCAATTTTGTAACCAAATCTCTGTGTGTCAAGCAGTCCAATCCAGAGGAGACAGCTTTACCATCTACCATCTGTAGTTCAGTAAACACTGAGTATGAAGAGTTCTGGGGGTTGTGGGGTGCCTATCCTTCCCGTCCTTCATCTGCTCCCCAAATGCGATCCACCGACTTCACTGGATCCCCTCTAGATCCTCCCTGCACTCACCCCAACTCCTTAGCAGGCTTTATTTTCTCCATCGTGTTATCCCCATGTCAGATCACATGAACATTTTGCTTACACACACGTCCTTTTCCTTCTCTCTATTCAACTTCAGAGATGTGTTTGCCTCTTGCAGCCTGAGAACAGAGCCTGCACGTAGAGAGCTCTCAGGACGTGTCTGCTGAGCAAATAAACACAAGTTGACTGTCGGCTGTGCATGCGTGCTGTAACCTCTCCAGGCTTCCTATTTAGAGGTGAACAGGAAAGTCGGTGGATTCTATGCCTTCTCCAGACCTGGGGTTTGGCTAATCTTCTGTCTCCAGGCAGACACCCCTGATTCTCCTCTAGAGGATCTCACTGGCCTGGTTCACTGTTCTGAAGCCCAGAGGTATGACATGGTCAGTGGAAAGTCTTGGCTCTCAGACAATATTGGATGCAAGTTCATTTACCCAAACTCAGAGAGCCCCAGAAAGAGAAAGAGGTGTGAGTAGTAGCAGCTAACATTCGATGAGAAGCATGATGGATTCTGTTTAAATGTTCATGTTGTTTTAACCCCTCTCCTGCTTGCATGTAATTTTCATTACTGGTGGCAAGTGACACTTGCTGGTAAAGGCCCATCTGCTTTCTTCTGCCTTCCGGAGCAGCTGCTAGAGGAAATTACAAACCCAGCCACCTGGTTTCACTTTAGATTCAGGACCACAGACCTGAATCCAGCCTCAGTGCAGCCCAGGACTCCTGCTCTGGGTCTTCCACAGGTTAAGGCTCCCCCAGGCAACTGCTTCAGACAGTTTCCTCTTTTCTAATGTATACACACTTGTTTCCCTGAGACTCCAGACGCCAAAAACTAGGCAGCCTCCCCCTTATTTCTGCTACCAAGTCCATACACCTGCTGGGGTCTCTTCGTCCTTCTCCTTCTATGACAAGAGAAAAAGTGTGTTTCCTTGTTATGGCCTGAATTAATCCACCTCCACAATTCATATGTTGCAGCCCTGAGCCCAGCAGGTGACAATGTGACTCCTATAGGCTGACTCTTTGTGTCCCCCCACCCCGAGCTCCCCCAGATCACATCGAAACCTAACACCCAATGTGATGGGGTTTGGAGGTAGGCCCTTTGGGAAGTGATCAAGTCATGTTGGGGGAGGGTTGGGGGGAATATTCCCCTTCCAGGCCCTTGATTTCTGGAGCCTGAACGAATAATAAAGCTGACACAGGACCGCTGAGAAAAAGAAACCGTGTGCATGCAGGTTCCATAGAAATGAGGCCTCAGAAGTGGCCACAGCAGGCGGCTTTTATACTTTCTGGACAAAGAAACAAAACACTGGTGAGGAATTGACAGGACAAAGAAACTTGGGTTTGGTGCCCAAGTAGTGAAGAATGTAAACAGACTTTGGGCTTGGGGTAGTCGATTAAAGAAGTCACAAGGCTTGTTCTCCCAGGCTTCTTGGCCGGATTCCCCATCCCTAGTGATAAAGGTTTCCTTCCACTTCCGCTTGCATGGAAGCGCCTTTTGCAGGGGAGATTTATTTTCTGCTTCAGGAAAGCAGAAGGGAGTGTCAGAGTGTCCCTCTTGTTTTGGCTGTTTCTTGACTAACTTAATTCTCAAATAACCAATATGCCATTGTACACATTTGAGGGCAAACTCCTCAGGTCCCCAGGCAGTCATGAGAGCAGAGTCCACAGGAATGAAATGAGTGTTTTTGAGAAGAAACCCCAGGGAGCCCCCTTACTCCATGAACGAAAGAAGAGGTCTCATTAGACACCAGATCTGCTCGAGTCTTGATCACCTTGTACTTGCCAGCCTCCAGAAGAGTGAGGCGGAGAAGGCAATGGCACCCTACTCCAGTACTCTTGCCTGGAAAATCCCATGGACAGAGGAGCCTGGTGGGTTGCAGTCCATGGGGTCACTAAGATTCGGACATGACTGAGCAACTTCACTTTCACCTTTCACTTTCATGCATTGGAGAAGGAAATGGCAACCCACTCCAGTGTTCTTGCCTAGAGAATCCCAGGGACGGGGGAGTCTGGGGGGCTGCCGTCTATGGGGTCTCACAGAGTCGGACACAACTGAAGCGACTTAGCAGCAGCAGCAGCAGCAGAGTGAGGAACAAATGTTGCTGAAGGCATCGAGTCTCTTGATGTTTTCTCAGGTGTGTAGGTTTTATCCCCACAGAGACCACACCTGTATTTGATTACAGCCCCAACAGCGTCTAGACTAGTCATACTCTGTAGACTCTTGTTTCGTATTTTCAAATTCGGGGTCAAAAGTTCTGGTGAAGCTGCGATTATTTCTCATTTCTGTTACATGAAATGGATTAAGTTTTCCATTAGGGCATTTTCCTCCCCAAATAAGGAAGAAGAAAGTCACAGGTTTTTGGGGACTTCCCTGGTAGTCCAGTGGCTATAGGACTCCCTGCTCCCAGTGCAGAGGATCCAGGTTCCATCCCTGGTCAGGGAACTAGATCCCGCATGCCACAGCCAAATTAAAAAGAAAAAAAGTAAATAAATATTTTAAAAAAGAAAGTCACAGGTTTTTCATCTCTCCAAGCCAAATTTAATTATTTTTGGCGTTCTCCTCTCCTCAGGGTTAATGGAGTCCTTGGCTTCCTACATCTTCCAGACCACTAAATGCTGCTGACATGTTCACTGTCCGAGTCTAGAAGTTTGGGAGCTCCAGTAATTCTGAACTAATTTGATGACAAGGTGTTTAGTAAAGCCAACCTCCAGGGACACCATGCACTTGTTCCCCTAGGGACCTCCACTGTCCCAGGGTTCTGTCTGGGAACCCCCATTAGGGGGCCCAGTTAGGCACACCCCTCCACCCACCTGCAGGTCTAGGTAGACTCTGCTAGACAGCCCTCCAGGGCCTGTTTTAAAAATAGGGATATCCTCTGGATGTGCCTTCTCTGATAGCTCAGCTGGTAAAGAATTCGCCTGCAATGCAGGAGACAGGGTTCAGTCCCTGGGTTGGGAAGATCCCCTGGAGAAGGGAACAGCTACCCACTCCGGTATTCTTGCCTGGAGACTCCCATGGACAGAGGAGCCTGGTGGGCTACAGTCCATGGGGTTGCAAAGAATCAGACACGACTGATACGACTGAGCACACAGCACAATCTCCCACTCCAGTCTTCTTGGGCTTCCCTGGTGGCTCAGCTGGTAAAGAATCCGCCTGCAGTGTGGGAGACTGGGTTCGATCCCTGGGTTGGGAAGATCTCCTGGGGAAAGGA
This sequence comes from Redunca redunca, assembly GCA_006410935.1. Taxonomy (NCBI): domain Eukaryota; kingdom Metazoa; phylum Chordata; class Mammalia; order Artiodactyla; family Bovidae; genus Redunca; species Redunca redunca. Next base: position 235,456 of record SJYQ01095394.1, read on the forward strand.
ATAGCTACCCACTTCAGTATTTTGGCCTGGAGAATTCCGTGGTGTTACAAAGAGCCGAACACGAGCGACCTTCACTTTTTGGATGTGCCAAGTGCTTCTTTAAATGAGTTTGAGGGAAGACAAAGTTCTAGGAGGAAAATATCTACATTTCATTTCTTTCACTGGATATTTAGTAAGCTTTTCAAATCAGGAAGCAAACGTTTTTCCTGACATAAAAATTTCTTGAAATTTCCTATTCAAAACCTCCTCTTCTGGGACTTTTCTGTGCTTCCAGTGCACGAGGTGCAGGTTCAATGCCTGACCATCTCTCTAGCTGGGACCTGTTGGCCCCGCCCCCACCTGTTTTTGGTCCTCTCTTGTTTTTTCTCTCTGGTATCTACTGCCTCTTGAATCACTCTCATCTCTTTCCCCTTTCTGATTACTCTCCATGCATGTAGACACCAGCCCTGATCCTGTGCGCAGCCGCCTGTCCAGATTTCAAGTCTACACACACCACCTCTTCATTCATCTTTGCTGCATCAAATCTACCCTCACTCTAGGCTTGGCCTCACCCAACACCCATCTTGTCAAGGTCACGGGTGTCTCGGTTACTCTTTGCGGTGGGAACTGGAGTGTTATCTTGCACTCTCTCGGTAGCATTGGCACAGCCGGGCTCTCTGCTCCCAGCAACTCTTCCCGGAGCTCCCAGGACCCCACCCATTTCTGGTTTCCCTCCCACCTCTGTGGATCCTCCTTAATCCTCTCCGTTGGCATCTTCAGTATTAATCCTTTCTCCTTCTCTGAAAAAGCCTCTGAGAACCCCTTATTCAAGAATAATCTGTGCCCTGGACTGTAAGAGATAAGCCGCCTCCCACCACCACTGCAACATCACAATTTGTATGAAAAACAAGACAACTTCAGTGTCTGGGCCCCCAAATAATTATGTGAATACCTAATGTCATGACAATGGGATTCCTTGCTGGGGATAGGTAGACAAATTCTGGACAAATCCGTGGACGTTGTTCTTTGTATGACGTCCTCTCCCATGAAGTGAAAGGCAAAGCCTACCTTTGCAATAACAGCAAATCTCAGACTTAAAAGAGACACCTGTCCTTTGCCCAGATCATCCAGAAACTGGAGCCAGAAGCAAGGATTAAGTTGCTAAGCTTGTTTAAAGAGGTGCAGGCTCAGAAGGGTGAGGTAAGACGTACGGGAGAGTTCAGGCCGTGTGTGACAGCGCTTCACACCCACCCGTCCACGCGGGACTCTGAAGCAGCCACAAGGGGGTGGGGTGGGCAGGATGAGGAGTGGTGTTTGCCCGGCTACCCCCACCCAGTCTTGGTCCTCCCTGTTCAAGGCTCACTTTCAGGTCCTAGCTCCCCACCCAGACGTCTGGCCACACAGAGTGGCTCCCACGTCACCTAGAGCTCTATCCAAGTCTGCGAGTGGAGGGGACTCAGCCTGGGAAGGACCCCAGCTGAGTGGGGCAGTCAGGGTGGCTGAATAGAACATCCTGGACCTTCTATACTGCCTCCTCATGAGGCGCTTGTCCAGGCCGAAGTTTAGCACTTCCAGAATTAGCTCTTCCTTTCATCGGACATCTTGCCTTGAGCTGAAACCTGACTCCTGACTGACAAGGTGGCCTTGCTGCTGCCTGTACTGTCCTTTCCGTGTCCCTCCCACAGCCCTGCGGGGTCAGAGGGCAGTCCCCAGGGCACAGAGAAGGAGCGTGATGCTTACATACACATGCCAGCAGGGCTGAGTGTCCACGGCCATCATGAGATGAACTGGACATGAGCCTGAGCTCAGACTGAGCCAGGCGCTGGACAGTCACCTATCCTGCCCACTGGCCCTCAGTCCCCAAGTGGAGACACCAAGGCCCTGTTTCCACAACTGTCCTGGGAAGCCTCCTGGGTTACACAGATTTCCCTGAGGTCACCTTGGCTCGTATCCTGCCATTTCCACCCTGGAGTGCAAGTAAGGGATGAACAAAGTCCTCTTGGTTTCGAGCTTAATGTGGTCTTTCTCCAAGTACCATACACATACACACAGACACACATAAACACATATACCTACATAACACACAAACACATACACAGACACACACATATACACAAACACATATACCCACATCACATACAAACACATACATATATACAAATACAAACACATACACACATATATACACACATATACACAAACTTCACCCCTAAAATCTTCCCCCACAGCATCTGGTATGGAACCTGATATGGGAATTCACAGGTGCACTTCCCAGCTTACTTTTCAGCATTTAGAAGTGTTTCTTGTCTTCTAGCAGAGTTATCAAGTGTTACTATATTGAATTCATTTACAACGTTTCTATTCTGTTTCCAGAAAACTAATTTCTCAAGGACTGTGTGAAAACTGATGCAAAGAACTGACTCATTTGAAAAGACCCTGATTCTGGGAAAGATTGAAGGCAGGAGGAGAAGGGGATGACAGAGGATGAGATGGTTGGATGACATCACCGAATCAATGGACATGAGTTTGAGTAAACTCCAGGAGTTGGTGATGGACAGGGAGGCCAGGCGTGCTGCAGTCCATGGGGTCACAAAGAGTCGGACACAACTGAGTGACTGAACTGAACTGTGTGAAAACTAACTTCCAAACCATGGAAAGAGAAAATTAATGTTAGGATTCTATTCCTATTCTGCAGTTTTTATTTGAAAAGTTCTGCATTCTGCATGTCACAGTTTTCACTGATGAAGTCCCTGATGGGTGCAGGTATTAAGTCACACAAGGTGGAAGCCTGGGGAAGCCTCTGTTGACAAGAGCAGCGTGAGCTTGGTTTCTGGGCAGAACGTGTTGGGAATTTGTTGCAGGAAACCTGCCCATATGGAGGCATGTGCTGTCACAATGCTCTTAGGGACGGCAGACTCAGAAAGTCCCCAGCGAGCACATAGCACACTCCCCGGGGCTGGTCTGTGCGCTCAGACCCCAAGGGTGGGAGGCAGGGGGTACCCTGTCCATGCTGCTGGCCTAGCCAGGCAGGAATGAACTTCTGGTGCCTCCTGGCCGAGGCTCCAGTACACAGTGTCTGAAGGGCTTTGGCTCCCATGCTGGACCTTTGGCAGGGTGTTCCGGCACAGCTCAAATCCCCTCCTCCTCCTGCGGCCTGCCACTCAGTCTCCCACTCAAAGATGTGTTTATTAGTAAGAATGACGTTCCCAGTCTCATTTAGGGCAAAAAGGGGAGTCTGACTCTGTGACCCTATGGACTGTAGCCCACCAGGCTCCTCTGTCCAGGGGATTCTCCAGGCAAGAACACTGGAGTGGCTTGCCAGGCCCTCCTCCAGGGGATCTTCCCAATCCAGGGATCGAACCCAGGTCTCCCACGTTGCAGGCAGATTTCTTATGGTCTGAGCCACCAGGGAAACAAATAGGGAAGTGGCCCACAAAACGAGGACAAAAGTTAATTTCTCAATGAACACATTCTGCAGGGCTTTAGTGACTGATCCTCCCACCCTGTGAAAGGTAGAATGCTTGATTCTGAGACCCTGGTGTCATATTGGGGGAGGAGAAGCGGGCAGGAGGGAGAAGAAAAGTGGAGAAGACGGAAGGTAACCAGAACTGGATCTCAGAGCACACATCACAATGAAAAGAGGGTCTGAAACCCGACCAGCTTGAAGTCCCATTCACCCCGTTTAACCTTATCTCTGTCAATTTCCTGTTTTATTAAACAGTCACCTCCTCTTACCTAGTCTGGCTTTACCCCACCCTGATTAAAAAGTGGGCTTTAGGTACCTGACAGTTGACATAAAGGAAGATCGTTATTAACATATGTGAGCCTTGGCCAAAACTCACGTTGAGGTAGGGCTGGGTGTGTCATCTGATCCACGATGCTGGTGTCTCAGGAAGTCAACGTTTTACTTGAGGTCTGCATGGAAATGAGGGGTGGGGCAGGGCTGTCTTCTGACCCACCAAGAGGCAAAACCTGGTAGCTATCTCTTCTGTCTCAGCCAGAACCTACCTCTGGAGGCAGGCAGACCCAAGGCCATCAATGTCCCAATGTGCTGATAGTGTAAACATTTAGCTTTAGGGTTATTTAAAGGGGATTTGGCTTTTTCAATGCACTTATTGAAATGGGAACGTGAAAACAGAAGAATATTATTTACATTACCCACATAGTGTACAAAAATACTGCCCCCCTATGGAAACGTTTTAAAGTTTTATCTCTAACTGATACATCCTACAGTTGATGCACACTAAGGAAAGAAACTAATAAACTAGTACATAAACAAGTAACTTTGGACACAGAGTCTGGGAGAAAGCTTTGAAGTTGTCTCTTAGCCAGTCTACTCAAGTAGAACATGAAACGAAATGTTGGGCTGCTGCTTGGGTTGTTTCAGCAGCACTGGGGGGCCAGGAGCCATGTGGAGTGTGGTCTTTGCCATCAGTGTAACATTCGCCAGGAGGAGGGACCAAAGATCCAGGGAGACTAGCAGGCGGGTGCTAACAGCTGCGGGGTCTTTGGAGCATTTTAGCCCTTTAACCAAACAAGTCTCCTGGGAAAAAGCCTCTCTTGCCTCCTAAAGAAACCCTTTAAGAATCATCAGAGTGTTTCAACGTCCACTTTGCTCTCAATGGGTGCTCAGTTGGTCAGTCGTGTCCGACTCTGGTGACCCCATGGACTGTAGCCCACCAGGCTTCTCTGTCCATAGGATTCTCAAGGCAAGAATACCAGAGTGGGTTGCCACTTTCTTTTCCAGGTGATCTTCCCAACTCAGAAATCGAACCCAGGTCTCCTGCACTGGAAGATGGATTCTTTACCACAGAGACTCCTGGGAAGCACTTTAGCTCTAAATGGCAAGAAAAACTGATGGAAAGCTTGTCAGAGACCTTAGTGGAAGAGAGCTAGCAACAGGAGAGCCCGGAGCTGTGTGTGGTAAGGATGTATGAGCCCCAGTGTTGCTGCCAGGCAGCGAGACAGGAATCAGCGAGACAGGAATATCAGTGGTGATGCACTCACCGTAATCATCGCTAAGACTGGTCATCACACTCCTAGTGCAGTGACCTCCCTGGACTCCCCTCTGAACACGCTGTGTCTGAAGCTGCCCTGTAACGTGAAGCTTCTAGTGCTTTCAGACAGGCCTAGCAGGCCCTGAAATGTGATTTATGCAAGGAGAAATCACCATCCAAACATGGGTGTTGTAATGTTGGATACCAAGTGCTTATTAATTTAAACGGTCTTTGGAAATTATTGGCAATAAAATGTTAATAACTTGTACAATATTAACCTTGAATGCAATTAATTTGCTAATAAAATTAGTATCCTGAGTGACCGTACATGAAAGAATGTAAAAATGTTGGTTTCAAAATATATTAATGGTGCTACATAACATTTTAAGATCGTAAAAAATAAAACGTGAGGTTGGAGAGAGAAGGAGAAAGTATACGGTTAATGATTCTGAATGTAACTCAGTCTGCAAGCCACTGCATGTCGTGAGGACATTCTCTACAATGAACTGGATTTTCTGCCTTAGTGAGTTCTAGAAATAGCCTCTTCAATATCAAGAACAAGAACCAGGAGTGCTGGTTGCATAACTTCACCGAAGAGGTGAGAATGAAAGGAGAGTTTGGAGATGGAAAAATAAGGCCCCAAGAGTGTGAATGACTGGTTCAAGTTCACGCAAGGGTCTTGAAAACAAGTCTTCAGACAGGTGCTGGGAACCTTTGGTGGTGCCAGCCTGGCTGCGATGACTTAAATCATTCCACTTGGAGACACAGCTGGGGAACCTCACTCTCAGTGAGGAGCCAAAGCAAACAAGTGACACAGAGTGAAGCAGGGGCTGATTTCTGGGACACCAGCTGAGTGTTTGTGATCTGACTCCCATTAGAATATTTTCACTGGAATTTTTTAAACTTTTACTTCAACGATGTCCCACACCCAATATTTGCAAATTATACATCTGATGAGGGATTAATATCTAGAAAATATAAAGAACTAAAACTCAACAACAGCAACAACAAAAACCCATCAACCTAATTTTTAAAGGGCAAAATTCTTGAGTAGACATTTCTCCCAAGAAGACACATAGGTGGCCAATAAGCACAAAAAAAGATGCTCAACAACACTATCTACTAAGTAAATGAAAATCAAAGCCACAAGGAGAAATCACTTCTCATTAGGATGGCTCTCATAAAAAAAGGAAGCAGAAAGCTGCAAGTGTGGGCCAAGATGTGGAGAAACGGAAACGGTTGTGCATCAGTGGTGGGACTACAAAAAGATGAAGAAAAGTATAAACATGTATGCCGATTCCTCAGACAAAGTTTTTTATTAATTAATTTTTGTTGTGCTGGGCCTTTGTTGCTGCAAGAGGGCTTTCTCAGCTGCGGTGAGCGGAGGGCTGCTCTCTGTGTTGTGGTGCACGGGCTTCTCATTGAGGTGCTTCTTTTGCTGGGAAGCACAGGCTCCAGGGCTCTCAGGCTTCAGTAGCTGTGGTGCACAGGCGCTGGTTGCCCCATGGCATGTGGGATCTCTCCTGATCAGGGGTTGAACCCGTGTCCCCTGCCTTGGCAGGCAGATTCCCATCCACTGTGCCGCCAGGGAAGCCCCCATTAGACAAAATTAAACACAGAATTACTATATGATCCAGCAATTCCACTTCTGAGAAAATACCCTAGAAGAATTGAAAGCAGGAACTCAGACATTAGTTAGTATGCCCAACTTCACAATAGCATTAATCACAGTGGCCAAGAGATGCAAGGCAACCTAACGATCATCAGTGGATAAATGGGCACATGAAAGGCAGTATGTACTTACATGGAACATCAGCCTTGGAAAGGAAGGAGGTTCTGAGACAGGCAACGACAGCTGAACTTTGAGAGCATTATGCTGAGGGAAGCGTCTGTCACAAAAAGACAAATACTGTGTCTCACTTGTGTGAGACACAAAGAGGAGTCAGATTCATAGCGACAGAAAGTAAATGGTCGGGACCAGGGACTGGGGAGGTGGAGTTAGCATTTCACAGGGACAGAGGTTCAGGTTGGGAAGATGAGAACGTTCTGGAGGTGATGGTAGGAATAGTTGCCCAACAGTGTAAAATATACTGAGTGCTACTGAACTGTACATTTAAACATGGTTAAAATGGTAAATTTTATGTTCTATGTATTTTACCACAATTTTTAAAAAATCATGCAAAGTAAAAAGAAAAAGCCTAATACAATTCTCTTTTGAATATTATAATAACAAATAGTGACCAGGAAAGAATGAAAATGATGTCTCATGCAATATGAAAGGGGCTTCCCAGGTGACTCAGTGGGTAAAGAATCTGCCTGCAATGCAGGAGACACCGTTTGATTCCTAGGTCACCAAGATCCCTTGGAGGAGGGCATGGCTACCCACTCCAGTATTCTTGCCTGGAGTATCCCAAGGACAGAGGAGCCTGGCAGGCTACAGCCCGTGGGGTCACAAAAAGTCCAACACGACTGAAGCGACTGAGCGCGCGCACACACACACACACACACACACACACATGCAATAAGGAAGATAACAATGAGTTCTAAAAACTTTTGACACTCACAATTATTTGAACAGAAGACAGTCTATTTCCTGGAAAAGAATTCCTTTCTTTAACTTTTAAAATACTTTAGCCATTTCAAAACATGGCTTTCTGCCACATTATTACAGATGCTGTGGGACAAAGATTTCTTAGGCCCTATTCAGGGACCTGTTTGCTATGTCCAGACACTTTTTCTGTTAAAAAAAAAAGTATTTTTTCTCTTTAAACCAAATGTCTCCCATTGCAATTTAGTCTCATTTCTTCTTTTTTCAATCTCCAGTGGATTTGTTATATTTAATTTATTAGAGAGGATTCCATTTCCAGATTTGTAAACAATGTGGCAATTAAGCTGTCCTTCTGGAAGCAGTCTGCATCTTAGGTTTTCAAAACCTTTCGTTTCCTTCACAGAAACCGTGCCATGGAGGCTGGAGCTGGATCCCTGAGACTGAAGCCTCCTTTAGGAGCGCCAGTCCATGGCAGCCACAGTGGTTTGGGTCAGTCCCTGCTGCTGCTGCTGCTGAGTCGCTTCAGTCGTGTCTGACTCTGTGCGAGACCCCATAGACGGCAGCCCACCAGGCTCCCCATCCCTGGGATTCTCCAGGCAAGAACACTGGAGTGGGTTGCCATTTCCTTTTCCAATGCATGAAAGTGAAAGGTGAAAGTGAAGTCGCTCAGTCATGTCCGACTCTTCACAACGCCATGGACTGCAGCCTACCAGGCTCCTCCGTCCATGGGATTTTCCAGGCAAGAGCACTGGAGTGGGGTGCCATTGCCTTCTCCGGGGTCAGTCCCTATGATGTTACTAAAACAACAAGGACCATCTGCTCCCAGCCAGCATTCCATCCTGGTTAAGGAGCTGTGTTAAGGACTAGGTTTAGCTTTCTGTGACCAATCTATTCTGTAATCAGATAACTTGCTTTCTTGATGTACTATTTTTTTAATTTTTTATTTATTTTAATTGGAGGCTAATTACTTTACAATGTTGTGGTGGTTTTTGCCATACATTCACATGAATCAGCCATGGGTGTACATGTGTTCTCCATCCTGAAACCCCCTCCCACCTCCCTCCCCATCCCATCCCTCAGGGTCATCCCAGTGCACCAGCCCTGAGTACCCTGTCTCATGCATCGATCCTGGACTGGCGATCTATTTCACATTTATGATGATATACATGTTTCAATGCTATTCTCTCAAATCATCCCACCCTCGCCTTCTCCCACAGAGTCCAACAGTCTGTTCTTTACATCTGTGTCTCTTTCACTGTCTTGCGTATAGGGTGATATACTATTTAATTAATGAATAAAAGATTATGAAGGGTAGAGTTTTCAGCCACAAAAAATAAAATAATGCCATTTTTAGCAATGTGATGGATGCATCTAGAAACTATCATACTAAATGAAGTCAGACAGGGAAACACAAATATCGTGATGATATCACTTATATGTGGAACCTAAAATACGACACAGACCTATCTATGAAACAGAAACAGATTCATAGACATAGAGAAAAGACTTGTGGTTGCCAAGGGGGAGGGGATGTGGGGCAGGGAAGCACCAGGCATTCAGGATGAGCCGACAGAAACTTTTATATACAGAATGGATAAACAACAAGGTCCCATCCTATAGCACAGGGAACTATATTCAATATCTTATGACAAACCATGAGGAAAAAGGGTATGAAAAAAATATATGTATGTGTGTGTAACTGACTCACTTGGCTATATAGAAGAAATTAACAGCATTGTAAGTCAACTATATTTGAATAAAATAAATTAAAAAATAAAGAATGTTAGATAATGGCAAAAAAAAATGGATTTCACGGTTCCTTCACCTAACTCCTTCTGCCAAATTTCATACACACACACACACACACACACACTAGAGGTTTGAAATTTAAAAATATATATTTTTTATAAGTTTTCCTTTTGGAATTCTCAATCACAAAGTATATCCAATAGAAGCTATTAATCTCATCGCAAGTAAAATAAACTACACCAATAAATCTGTATTTCTAGGATAGTTTCTACCTGGTTAAATATTTGCATAATCCAGGAACTGGAATAAATATTCAGTACAGAACTGGAGGTCAAGCTTTTTCTTTTCTTATCTATTTCCTCATTCCCCCAAGAAATGACATGCTGCTAAAATTTACAGAAAGTAAAAGCAGAATGCAATTAGTACATTTTAAAGGAAACTTCATATTTTAATCCATGAATAAGAATATAAAATCTTTTACAAATATATTCTTAGCAAGGTGTCTGTTTTAATTTGTGGGTTATCAGCATTCATTTCTCTTAGTGTAAATCATTCTTTTTCCTGTCTTTTTAAAACTTAATAAAAAGCGACTTAAGAAGGCAGAACGAATTAGGCAACATGTGTGACCACTGAACTTAGTGGCCAGAACTCCTGAGTGAAATCACCCACAGCCTGCAGGCACTCACAGTGTCTGGGCCCTCCTGCTGTCTCATTTAACAGCACCCCTGTCACCCCTACTTGCTACTGCCTCTGTGCATCTTCTCTCTCTCCTTAGCTTATTTTATTTTTTATCTAATTCATATATATTTTAATATGAATGATCTATGATGACCTTTCTTTCTTTTTTTCTTTATTGCACTCCACACGTGGGATCTTAGTTTGCTGACCAGGGATTGAGCCAGCTCACCTTGCATTGGAAGTTCAGAGTCAATCACTCAGCTGCCAGGGAAGTCTCTCAGACTGTGTTAAAGAAGGGAGGGGTCACAACTTTTCTCTCCCACACAGTGTGATGCTGTGGTTGCTGTGAGGCCCTGCCTTTCACACACACTTCTTACCATCTGTTATTTTCCTGAGTTAATCCTTCTAAAGAGGGAAGGATGGTCTCACCTTAAGAGAACAAAAGAAACTATAAAGGCTCTGTTATGATATAGTGGAAGACAGAAAGATGATTTTCTTTTTTTTTTTTTTTACTAAAAAGGCATTTCTTTACTTTAGGAAAAAAATATTTCAAGGAAAGAAATATTGACTTTTTCATTGGTACATTCCTTCTTGTTTTCAAGGAGGGTGCTGAGCTATGACACATGGTGACTTTGAGCATTTCGAAAAGGGCAGAGCTTTCACAATCCATCAACAGAACCCGAAGTCCCTGTGTGTGTAACCACCTACTGGCCCATGGGCTTATCTGAAAAGGCATGACTTAGAAGGAATGTTGAAATTTAAAAGGCCATTGTCCTTGGTATAGACAACAGCTTCCTAGAATTCAACAGTCCTATTTCCTGTCATTTTCATCTTTGGGAAAGTCATGATTTCTGTGAGATGCGACATTTATTTATGGTACTTTTTAAAAGTGTTTCATATTAGCTATTTTCTAATAATTACATAAGGATAAAGTTAGAGGTTGAACCTCAGGTAAATTTACCCACAAATACACCCACATTTATCGACTCAAAAAAAGCACAAAACACTCTTTCATGTACTATTATATAACTTATGGCTAAAAACATTTATCTTAAAAGCATGATCCATCATGAATTTTATTTCTTATTTTTGATTCAACGAGTTAAAACATTGTTGGACTGTCTTTCATGCTGATTGCAAAGCAATGAACAAAATCCCAATGTACAAAAGTATACTTATTGCATAGATCCAAATGACTGATGATTGGAATGTATGCACCTCAGTTGTTTGAAGCTTCTCAGTCAATTACAAAATAGATGAAGAATTCAGGACTCTAATGTGAAATTAAGGAGTAGGTGAGAAATGCTAAATAAAGGAATCTGCTCCTATTCAAAGAACATTTTGCACATTTTGTAAAAATGTGCTGCATTTTATAAAAATCTAGCATCACTGTTACTAAGTCCTTTTTTCTTGTCTCATCTAAAATGGCAAAGAATGAAAAACTTCAGGTACTTTATTCAATTAAACTGTGATATATTTTAAAAGTTCTGAGTTTGAAATTTAATAAGGGACTAGATCCTATTTCTCGAAACTCTGATCCTCAAACCACCTGCATCAGAGTTATCTGAGTTGTATTTTTCTCTTAAGGCCTTCAGCTGATTGGATAAGGCCAACCTACCTTGTGGAGGGTACTCTGCTTTCCTCAAAGCCTACTGACTTAAATGTTCATCCCCTCTTAAAAATACCTTCACAGCAACATCTAGACTGGTGGCCAAATATGTAGGAACAATGATCCAGGCACTTGACATTTACAATTAACCATCATACAGTGGGAAAATAACATTGAATTGATACATGCTTTATCAATGTCATAATATTTCCCTTTTCAATAGAATGTTAGAGTTGGAAAGATGTTTAAAAATGAAGCATCTTGACATCAGAGATGCTCAGATCACAGTTGACAACTATCAGAATCACAAAGAGCTGTGTCCTTCAGTTATCTGCTGCTTCCCCAATGACAGACACAATCCTGGCACTCAGGATGAATTAGTGACTTCCTAACACGTATAGCACCACCACATGTCAGGCGCTGTTTCTTCACAAGCATCATTAAATCCTCATGACTGTTTTGGGACATGGGTCCTCTGTGACCCCACTCTACAGACGAGGAAGCAAAGCCTTGGAGACACTGAGGACCACACCCAAGCTCAAGTTGCTGCAGGAAGCAGAGCCAACACTCACATCAGCCACTGTGATGCCTGCGTACATTTGCTGAACTGACTAATGTAGCAGTCCTGTGAGCCCTCAGAGTCCCAGAGGAGCACAGCTCCCTATGTTGTTCAGAGCCTCTCCTTTGGCCTCCTGCAAGGGAGGGAAGTGGTCCCAGCAAATACCAGCTCTTCCCTCAAATTCTCCCTCTTGCCTCAGCATCCTTCACGCTGCCTGGGGTGGGTGACTTGTAAGTGTTGGGAGAATTCTCTTCGCAGCATCTGGTCAGTCCTTGGGGAAATGTTCTAGCACCGCTTTTAGGATCTGACAGTCCTTGACGTGTGTTTTATAGTTTACTATTTTGAGTTCTCTGCAAAGTCCAGATAATAGTGAAAGTTGTATGGATTAATATCACAGTGTCTTAGCAAGGCTTATAAGACCCGTGGTTCAGTGTTAAATAGAAAGTTCTGTGAAAAAGACATTATATCATCTTATTCATTTAATTCTGTCTGCAAAATGTGAAATACTTCTTCTCTACTTATTTCTTCCCAACTTAATTAGGGTCCCAGAGTCAACTCCTATTTATAGAGGTGTTTTCTCAGACCAGAGTAGACACCCAGGGATCCCAGGGATCTCACAGAATGAGATCATAAAGGGTTTTTGATGAACTTTGATTGCAGAGCTAACTCACATGCGTCAACTGAAAGAAAAATGCTCAACATAAGAGCTGTGTGATGTTTTATTCAAGGTCTTATTGAAAACTGTGGGCTTCCTTGGTAGCTCAGATGGTAAAGAATCTGCCTGCAGTGCAGGAGACCTGGGTCTGACCCCTGGATTGGGAAGATCCCCTGGAGAAAGGAATGTCAACCTATTCCAGTGTTCTTGCCTGGAGAATCCCATGGACAGAGGAGCCTGGTGGCCTACAGTTGATGAGGTCACAAACAGTCAGACACAATCGAGCAACTAACACACACACACACATTGAGAACTGTAGCCTGGGAGGCAACCTCTCAGGAGCTCTGAGAAGTTGTTCCAAAGAGTGGGAGTGGGAGTGGGAGGTGAGTTTATTCATCCTTTCAGCTGGGGAATACATGCAGGCAAGTCTACATCGCAGTAAAAGGTTACTGGCAGTCACAAAGGTATCTTAAGTTAATCATTTTAGTTCTTTTCTCTGATGGGAACATGCAAAACTCTGGCTTCATCACCATTCTTCCTGAGACACACATCTTATTTTCTAGTGGCCTGTTTTTCTCACACCATCGCCTTAAGCCCCTCTGGCTGAAGCAGAGGACATAGGCCTGCAGTGCGTCAGTCCCGGCGCAGGCTGGGTGCTAAGCCAGGTCTCCAAGCTCCGTTTAAACCAGGCTTGCTTAGAACTTGGAATTAAGACCTCAAGACAGTACAAGTGCCATCTCAAGAAGACACGCAAAGGCCCTCTCAAATAGCTTGCCATGGGCCCCAGGTGGGCAAGTCCTTGTTCTCAGACAGGAGGAAGGTGAAATGCAGGGGCTCCATTCTGGGATAAAGGGGAAGGTGGATTTGAGATATTTGAGGTGAACTGATTGCTCAAACAGCCTCTACCCGAGTCCTGGTACACTTGTTTCCTGTGTTTCGGGAGAAGAGATGCTGTGGGCTACATTCCTTTGGAGGAAATTACAGAAAAGTGTTAAGTAGTTAAACAATAAAACAAAACAACAGGATCTCTCAGTTCTTGCAGCCACAGATGTACTGGCACAAAGAAGGGCATATGGTCGGCCATGGGACACTGTTTCCACTGAATGATGCTGTGAGCTTGTTAGAAATGCAAACCCACGAGGCCCATTGAGATCTAAATCAGAATCCCCAGGGATGGAGCCTGCCAAGCTTCAGCTTGTGCTGCTGGAAAACATAACTTGTTTTGCACCAGGAGGCAGGAGAGTGGATGGTGGTGAACACCAGCCACCCTCACTGAGCCAGCCTGCTGCAGGCACTGCCCGGCTTCCAGACACAGAAAGAGAGAAGGCCAAACAAGTGCCTGTGTGCACAGAGCTCGCCTTCTACAGCCGTTTCCCAGGAGGCGCTAGTGGTAAAGAACCCCCCTGCCAAGCCCCCGGGCAAGACAGCCCTATCCCAGTATTAATGCCCGGGAAATCCCACTGACAGAGGAGCCCAGTGGACTGTGGTCAATAAGGTTGAAAAGAGTCGGCCATGACTAAGTGACTTAGCACGCATGCACGCACCTTCTAGAAGGGTGAGTTTCATAAATGCATAAACGGCTCAGTTTCCCATGGGGATGAGAGCTACAGTGAGAATAAAACAGGGTCATAGGGTAAAGACTAGCACAGGCCTCGAGGGAACCCAGCCCTGAGAAGTGGACATTTGGATGAGAAATAAGAGATGGCAAATGAGACAGTAAACTGTAAGCTGCACAGAGTGTGTTATGCTCTGTGTGTCCACAATAATTATGATTATTAAGTAGATACACATAATTAGTAAAAGAAGACTTTCTGGATTATGTAAAACCTGAATCAGGTATTTTGCCTGCCCTGCAAGACATTCTTAGAGGTTAAAGGAATTTATTCATAGAAATTGAAACCTGGAGTGACTGGAGGTGCAAACGCCTGAGAACAGCTTAAGTCACCCCTAAAGGGTCAGCAAGTGTGGAATAAAACCAGGAAGCAGGTCCACTGGACCCACAGAACAGGACCAGGAAATCCTGCAACAGACTGACCCAGCTGGCTAAAGCTCTCCACAATTCTAAATAAAGAGATATTCAAAGCTCATTTAGAAGAGCCAATTCAAGCCCATTAATCTATGGTATGCAAAAATTGTGGCAAGAAATTATGCATGCTTGAACTGTAAACTACACAATGCTCATTCTCTAGTCATTCTTCTCATTAAGTCCTTTTCTGAGTCTATGTTTATAATGTCCCAGGTGGAAGAATGCTTCTAATTTCACTATCATTATAATTGTATTACAAATATTAGAAGACGATAACAACCATGACAGGTCGCAGAGGTTGTAAACTGGGAAGGGAAGAGGTGAAGGGTCAGTGGAAGGGAGTACGAGGCTGTAACAGGAGACAGGGCTGACACAGATGTTCCTAAAGACGGGAATGGTAGTAGGAGACATAAGTGCAAAAGAGTAAACGCAGGGGAGCAGCAGCAGTGAGGTAAGTGAACTGTCTCCATATCTGCTGCTGGAAGAGGAGAACAGTGTCTGCATGTGATCATCAATGAACAGTCGTTAACATGTGATTTCAGAAAAAGAAATGCGCGTCCTAAGCATTTTTAAAGGAGTGGTGAGGAGAGTGGGTCAGGGATAAGGAAGGATTGGCAAAGGAACTGTTGATGGTTTCAGTTCTATAGCAAGATTTGGCTTTTATTCACCATGACACACGTGACTTTGATACAATTGAAAAATGCAAATTATAAAAGCCTTTCCAGGGACTGTTATAGATGAATCCCTGGGTGAGTAGGATCTGATGATGAACTTCAGGGTGGCTGTCACACTCGGATGCTCACAGCGAATGAGGCGCAGTTCTGGGTTCTTTGTGTCCTCACATGGCAGGTAGGAGGGCTGAGGGAGCTCTGGGCTTCCCTGGTGGCTCAGTTGGTGAAGAATCTGCCTGCAATGCGGGAGACCAGGGTTTGATCGGGAAGATCCCCTGGAGAAGGAACCCACTCCAGTATTCTTGCTTGGGAAATGTCATGGATAGAGGAGCCTGGCAGGCTACAGTCCATGGGGTCACAAAGAGTTGACCATGACTGTCGAACACTTTCACTTCTTCATTAGCTAAGTGAGGGGCAATACATATACATTTATGCCGGGTGCATTTCTGTTTCATGACTTTATTGTTCTGTTCTCAGACTGAAAGGATCTTGAGTCATATTTTCGATTTTTTTTTCTTGTCTGCTGCTGATTCTTTTACCTGTTCAGTGGCAAACAAAATTTTAAACCCTCTTATCTTGCCTCTGAGAACTGCGCCTGGGGTCCTCAGAAGGGTAGCTATTACTAGAATTGTGTTTTAGCAGGAAGGAAGTGGCTTCCCATTTGAGAGCACATTTCTCAGCTTCATAATGCAGCAGTAAACAGGATTCCTGGGCTTCTGGCTTGAATATCTAGTAGAGAGACTTTTCACACTCATATTCTGCTCTTTTCTTCTTGGAAAATTACTGCCCCCTGCCCACAACCTTTGCCAGTAGCTTGAGCCGTGAGAGTAATTCTGGCCAGCAAGTTGGATTATTCATCTGCTGGCATGAGTTAGCTGAAGAGCTCTCTTTCCCCATGGTAAGGGCTGTGCAGAGCACATGTTGATATGGTGGGGTCTGGAGTGCTGAGCCAGCCCACTGAGGACAGCGACCTAGAGGTCACCTGATAGACCTGCGTCCTGGGAGCCAGTGCAGTGTCGTGTTGTAAGAGCGGCCCAGTCTCCCCTGTGCAGCTTGAGAGTAGTAGAGAGGGTTTTGTCAGGGAGCCACGCAGTGTCTCCTCCAAATCTGCACATTTGGTTCTCTACTAGTAACCATGACGGGAGGACAGTCGTCACCTGGGATGGCCACAAGCAGACCAGGATGTACGGTCATCTTCAGTCTGTGGCCTGAGAATGTCTGACCGCCAGACAGCTGCTCAGTAACATTCTCCAGCGGTATGCTGGAATGCAGTTCAAACCGCAGCAGATTGTGCAATTTTAGAGTCTAAGTTAAAACAAATATTCTTTCCTAGTCAAGTGAATTTTAGGTGTGAGCTCATAATCTCTGGAACTACTGAGAAATTTCAATTTGAACTACACTTTCAGATCTCCTGTGTCCATAAAGGGTTTTCCTCGGTGGCTCTTTGGTAAAGAATCTGCCTGCAATGCAGAAGCCATAGGAAATGAGGGTTTGATCCCTGGTTAGGGAAGATCCCTTGGAGGAGGGCATGGCAACCCACTCCAGTATTCTTGCCTGGAGAATCCCATGGACAGAGGACCTGGCAGGCTACAGTCCGTGGGGTCGCAAAGAGTCGAACACAACTGAAGCAACTTAGCATGCATGCACACGTCCATATAGATGAAACATTCTGGGTTCTTGGTGAGGTCAAATCCTTGAGGTGGCTCTCCTGATCGGAGGCCGTCATCTCACAGTGCTTACTGCTAAGATGCCTGTTGTCTCCACTGGTGTGGACGCTTCACTCCTGGAGGTTCTACTGAGTCCATTCTACCCTACAGGCATGAAAAAACATAGTGAAGCTGGAAACGTCAAGTGTAAAAGACCAGCCTCTCTAGCTATACTGTGCATCCATTTCCTCCGAGGTCTTGTCCCCTGCTTGGTAAAAAAGCTTTTGTTTTGTTTTGCTGCTCACTGGACCCAGGTCAATTGTTTCATTCCCATCTGGGGAAGTCTTGGGGCCTAACTGTTATGCAAACAAAGTCATCCTTCCGTCCTGCCAACAACTTCATCTCTTCAACAAAGTGAGGAGCCATGTGACTTGGGTACCTGCTTAAACAGATCAAGGGAAAAGGAAAAGGTGCAGAATCAAAATATAAACCGGTATCAGAGATGTATTTCATCTTTAAGCAGAAATTGAAGGAAGCTCAGAAAACAGAAAGCCCTCCTCCTGTAACCTTCTGTTGGGGCTTACTACTGAGGTTGAAGTCCTCTGTGATTAGAACTCTGTTAGTTAAATCCTTTGTAAGGATGCTAGTTTTTTTTTTTCTACAGTTGTCTTGGTAAATATACTCCTGGAAGGAAACCAAGTTGATTTTTGTGTGTGAAGCACCTCGATGTGAATCCCTTTATAGTAAGTTTTTTCAAACACAGTGCTAGTTCTGGGGCCAACAGGATATATCATGGAGAAGCAGAGGGAATAGCAGGTTAAAGATCACACAGTGGGGGAGGGTGTGGACAAGACCAGGGAGGCGTCCACCCTGGGTCCTCCCAGTCTCGGCAGTGTGAGGGGCCGGGTGGAGGAGAAGAGCGGAGGTGCTGCCTGTGCTGTGTGCTGGTTTATGTCTCTCCTGGCCGGGGCAGAGGGAGCCATGTGATCCAAGCACCTGTGCTTTTGGACTGCCTCTGTCACCTAACCATGACCTTCAGAATGGGCTACATTGAATACTCGTCCAGAGTGTTTGGGGTGGACCAGACTCTGTAAATATCTCCTGGAAAAAGCATAGAGTTTAAATCACGTTCTGATTTATCTAGCATTTTTGCTAAATGGAATGGTGCTGATGATTATTTAGGTCCAGGCTTTGTTTTAGGATTTTTCACTTAAATTCTCTGTTCTGTCCTAATAATGGATTTGTTGACACAACCCATATTTTCAGTATTATTTTTAGCAAACTATTCCATTTAATGAGATTTTTAAAAACACTCTGTTCAAAGGCCAGTTGGTTCTAGTCAATTCCTCCTAATTACTGTGTTCAAGATCATCAACCTACTTAGAGCAGGAAGAATCTATAAATACTAGTTACCACTTCAGTGCCTAGACTACTCATTGCTATGGTTCAGTTTTGGTCAATAAAAGGCTTATTGACCAGGGAATTTATCCTTTTCTTTTCAGAATTCAGATGCCAAGGCTTACACACACAGACACACACAGTCCTGTTTATAATGTGACTCACTGAGGCAAACTCTCAGATGGATGATAACAAACTCTCACAGCAAAAGTGACACACAGTAGACCTTTTAGCTCTGATGGAAAGCTCTGGGGTCAAGGGCACATAAAGAAAACGAACTTGGCTCTCTGTTGCTTCGAGAATCTAATGACACCAAGTCCAGCTGCAGTTTACCTGCCAGACTTAGTCCCCTTACCCCTTTGTACCCTACTTTCAGATGAGATAATCTCTGCTCTTCAGAAGCACACCATGAACAATCTGTTAATATTTCAGTGTTACTCTATGTTTCCCTTTGTTCTAAAATAACCATTCTCATTACCTTTGCAGTACAAAATTCTCTTAATTTTGGACCTTTTTTTAAAAAAAATGTTATTATGGGGCTCTTGGCTGATGTTGTTGTTTTCAACTTTTCTTGGCTGTACAGCTTCTGGGATCTTAGTTTCCTGACCGGGGATTGAACCAGTGCCTCCTACCTTGGAAGCATGAAGTCTTAGCCAGGGAGATTACTGTCTGAGCCACCAGGGAAGCCCTAATTGGCTATACTTCAGTGCAAAATAAAAAGTTTAATGAAAAAAAGGATGAGGGTTAGATTTCTCCTCTTAATGTCTGGTGAGGTCTAAAAATGGAACAACTTCCTGTTTCTATTTATTAGTGCCTGACTGCCAACATAAAAAAGATGGTGAAAACTTGTCTCCTTGGAGAAAGGAGAGGAAAGAGAGCTGAAAGTTTTCATGGAAATGAAAACTTTTTGTCAACAAAAATATCTTCACTATATTATGTATGTTAGTAACTTAAAATATATAAACCTATGATATAAAGTTAGCTTATTATGGCAATTTCTTCTCTACACTTCTAAACCACATAATGATACTTGAGTTCCAGAAAGCAGCCTGTTTTGCAAATTTTGAAACCAAGATAAAATGTATTTGTCATAAGGAAAAGATTCTAACTTCTGTACTTTAAACTATTACAGAGGGGCAAAATCTGATATGTGAAGGGAAGACAGGTTCCAAGGAAAGTGAAAAATGAGGCTAAGATAGCTATACAGTCATTAAATAATTATGAATTGTTTAAGATAAAGCAATTTATGTCATCACTTCAAAACAGTTATTTCATCTATTTAAGTGTATATGGTAATAAACTGGTTTATTCATCAACATGTTAGATCCATGACATAAAAACATATGAGCATAAATACAGCGATCTCTCAAGTGATTTTAGAAATGAAATTTGCTCCTCAATTTGGCTGGCACTTGTCCTTTTTTCTCTTATTCTTATTTTCACTGAATCTATCGATTTACTTAGTAATAAATGGATACTACACATCACTTTAAAAACCATCTGGCCAACTTAATATTACATAGTATATAATTGGAGTGGTAGGCATATGCAATAAGTTATCCTAAGACTTCTCAATTTAGGTGGTCAAGGGGCTAGCTGCATAGCTTTCTTTAAGTATAAAGACTCCCAAACCAATGGAAAGGAGAAAAAGTGTTGATGTAGGAATCAGTAGTGCATTATCAGATAAGTTATTTTCAAGTAAATTCCTGAAAATGTGAGCAAGGAGGCCTAAAACAATCATTTAAATGTCTTTGGCATTTTTATGTATTGTCAGATAGAATGAAAGGCATATACATATAAAAGCAATGTAACACAGACACATGTTATGGCTTAATATAAGAGATTAAACTTCTAATTAAAATTCATTTTTATTTGGATGGTCTACACTAACAGGTTTCATTCTCAATATTAAATAGAGCAGAAATTTTGGAAGTGATTTTGGGAGAGTATTTTCTTTTTAATTGCACATACAATTCCTTTATTACTTTGATTTCAATGGTTACTGAATTTGAGAAGCTAAAACCAACTTTTCTGCTTTTTAAGTATTTTGCTATAAATACTTTGGTGGAGGCAGGTGGGTGGACAGAGCAAGGTATATGTTTTTACATTTGTTGTTTGGTCTCAAAAGAATTAAATTCCTTACTGTTCCAGGTTGTTTTTTTTTTAAACACTCTCATCATAAAGTAACTTTACATAAACTTTGTCATAGTTTTTTTTTTTTTTTTAAAAAAAACACAGTAAGAAGTTTCAGAAAATACAGACTAGCTTTGAAATGCTGGGAAACTAATGGAGTCTGAAGATCAGCTTGGCATTCTAGGTGGGTAGTTCGGAGGGTAAAATAAAAAATAAAGAACAGTCACTAAAGGTTGAGGCCCCCAGAAGCAGCAGTGGCGCATGATTCTGGATGACTTTCCCATTTGGAAAGGATTGTGGGAGAAGTCTTTCCCTTCACACCCTCAGTCCCTTTACACCCTCAGTCACGAATAGTATCTTTGAGTGTGAACAAGATCAACAAAACATCAGATCATGGCACAAAGGACTGAGAAAGCCTCATGAAGAAACCCTTGAGAAGGTCCATGAACAGTAGGTACAGTTTCCTTAGCCATGTGATTTACAAACATTGAGAATACCAGGAATGGAGAGTTTTCATCAAAGCAAGTCTATTTCCACCCAGATTCATATGTACGAATTATATGTAACGTAGGGAGGAAAAAGTACTGAAAAAGTGTATTTTCAAACTTTCAGCACTGACTAGAATTGCCCAGAGGACTTGTTAGCTTGGGGTGGGGCCCCTTGAATTTGCACTTCTGGGAAGTGCCCTTAAGATTTGATGTCTCAGGGCCGAGACCACATTTTGAGA
>SJYQ01095395.1:0-26028 GCA_006410935.1 Redunca redunca
GAAGGCAGGAGGAGAAGGGGACAACAGAGGATGAGATGGTCGGATGGCATCACTGACTCAATGGACATGAGTTTGAGCAAGCTCTGGGAGATGGTGAAGGACAGGGAAGCCTGGCGTGCTGCAGTCCACCGGATCACAAAGAGTCGGACATGACTGAGCAACTGAACAACAGCAACAATAGTGTTCTGGAACTTTCAAGTAAAGTGTGAAAAGGGGAACCAAGAGAGGGAGTTATAGTCATTGGATCGATCCCTTCTTATCTGTGGGTTAAACACCTCCTGACTCAGCCAGTGCCTAGGTGTCCATCCTTTCTCTTATAATCTGGGGGGTTACTCTTTCCCTCTTTTCTTTCATCTTTGTTACGTCCTGTTTGTTGGTTTTTTCCATTAGCGTGTACCACATTTGAGTATCTCCCATTGAAAAAAGAAAGATAGGCTTTGAAGTCTATTCTGCCATTACCTAATTACGTTCTTTCTAGTTAAGTTTCTTGAACCTCTTTCCCACTACTGTTTTCCTAGCCCTCTGCCCTTTGGCTTCTGCCAATCCCAGCCTTCACTGGAAGGCCTTGTGACCACTGAATGGGAGGGGTTGCCCTTCTCATTGAGTCCCAAGGACAGGACAAAGAATATCGGGAAATATAAGGCCTCGTTGAGGGTCTTGAAGATGGCATCCATTCTGAATTTCAGCTATTGCTTTGCAGTTTGAGCCGTTTCTTTCATGAACATCTTGCTAGCGAAAGGGATGTGTTTGGTGTTTGATAGTGATTGATGCTGATTGGTTCTATTAAGCCACCTATAGAGGCCAGGTATTGATAGAGAATATTGGTGTTCCAGGGACATTTTTCTAGTCATCTCTCTCCTTTCTGGATTCTGAATCACTTGAGATCCAGAGGTTAGATGGACATCCAAACATTAACTCTATTAGTGGTGAAAGCTGGACTAGAGAATGTAGCATAGATATTTTATGAGAAATCTGTACTTTGGAATCTACTTGTGAGGTGAGTGGATCTGTAGATCAGACCTTCATCTGCCAGTCACATACAGGCCCTCAGAGCTTGGCTTTTATCAGCTAGAGAAGACATTGGTGACTAGTCATGGACTGTAAATTATACATCTCAACTCCTTGGCTCTTCATATTTATCTGCCTCCCTAGGGCTTCTCTGTCAGTGACTGTGATCCTCAGCAGACTTTCTGAATCCTAGATGGCAGGTTGTATAGGAAAGTGGTGGTACTGTTCTGGGCATGAAATAGAGGGTGGCTTACTGGACTGAATTTTTATCCAATTGAAAATTCCCAGGAACAAATGAACGAGCATAACAAACCAGAAACAGAGTCATAAACCTAGAGAACAAGCAGGTGCTCACCAGAGGAGGGGTGGGGGGAAGAGATAGGCGAGGGAAATTAAGAGGTGCAAACTTCCAGTTGCAAAATTAAAGAGCCAAGGGTATGAAATTTACATTGTGGAGGGTATAATCAATAACTAAATAATAATATCTTTGTGGTGACATGTTGTAACTACTTATTGTGGTGATCATTTTGAAATGTATAAGGAAAAAATCACTGCTGTATAACAGGAACTAACATAGTGTTGTAGGTCAGTTATACTTCAAAAACAAACAAACGTACAAACAAGCTCAGAAAAAGAGATCAGATCAAATTTGGGACAGGAGGGGAATTGGATGAAAACAATGAAAAGGTACTACAGATTTCCAGTTATAAGACAGGGACGCAGTGTACAACCTGATAAATATAATCAATTGCTGTATGCTATGTATGAATGTTGTTGAGAGAGTAAATCCTGAGTTCTCATCACAAGGAAAAATTTTTTTTCTATTTCTTTAATTTTGTATCTATATGAGATGGTAGATGTTCACTAAACCTATTGTGATAAGCATTTCATCATGTATGTAAGTCAAGTCATTATGCTGAAACCATTTTATACAGTGATATATGTCAATTATATCTCAATAAAACTGGAAGAAATAAATAAAACACACCCCCAAGGCAGTAATCTAGTGAGTCATGTAAGAAGCAGCACAGTTTGGTGGGGAAATGTCTTAGACTCAGCAGATGTGGATTCTCACTCTGGCTGCTTTGCGTATGTTAAATTTCCCTGGCTTGGTGTCTTTGACTGTTAAAATACAGGAACATTCCTAAGACTGTTTCTGACAATTTTGACTTTTAAAAATAGAGCTAGATTATTTGTTAATGACCAAAATCAGTGTGGTCAAGCTATACTAAGCCCTGTCTGTTATCACAGGTCCAGTTTGTTTATTTCTCCATATTATAGGTTGAATATAAGCTGGGATTCCAAGTAGACAATTTTGTGGCTATGGACATGCCCCAGGTCAACATTTCTGCTCAGGGGGAAGTTCCACGCACTTTATCAGGTGAGTCTCAGTGACAGAGTTTAACATGCTGTTTTTAACTATATCCCCCGTACTTGGGGAAGGGCGTGGCAACCCACTCCAGCATTCTTGCTTGGAGAATGTCATGAACAGAGGAGCCTAGCGGGCTACAGTCCATGGGCTCGCACAAGAATTGGATACGACTGAAGCAACCTAGCACGGACGCACACACCCATACCTTTAAAGAACATAGGTATGAGATGCGTAAGTTCTTTAACAAGCGATTTCTGTAAATAAGGATTGTTTGGACTTTTTAAACGGGTTCTTCTTCCCCACCCCCTCTAGAATCACGTGTGCTCGGCTCTTCCTGGTCTCCTTTTGTGCGTTGTTGGCCCTGACCCGAGCCCCTTTGTCTGATGCTGCTTTTCTTCCATTAGCTCCCAAGCTGCAGCCTGGACAGCCCCCTCCTCAGTGCCCCACCCTCATCTGTTGAGCACCTTCCAGATTCTCCAGCTGGTGGGCTGTGCTTAGCATCTGCCCCTGCCTGTCTGTCTAGCCTGTTGCTGGATCTGCCCCTGTGCTCCAGCAGTGCCAGGCTGCATGCGATTCTCAGAGCCAAGCCTTTGCGCATGCTGATCTCTATGTTTGGAACCATTTTTTCCTCTTTCCTGCATCTGAATTTCTGTTCGTATTAAATATTCTGCAAGACTCAAAGTCTTTACTCTTTTTTTTCTGCCTCCTCTCCCTCCATTTGTTAACTCTTTCTATTCTTCCTGCCCTGTAAGATCTTTTATTTAACTGTTTAAAATTGATCACATTATTTTGTAATTCTTTGTCTTTGTCTGTGCCTGCTAGCCTGTGGCCACCTGAGGGCGGGAGCTGTCTGTTTCAGCTGTCTACCCTTGGTGCCTAGCGTAACATCTGAACAGGATAGGCTCTCAGGACATGCCTGAGTAAATGATATGTATCATGTTTATACCAGTTTGTTTTGAGCGTCTTTTGAGAAGGGCTCCTGAAGATGTGAGATTTAAAGAAAATGAAAAGTTTTAAAACTTGAAAGTATAAGCCCCAGTGTTATGAAACTTGCTTAACTCACTGTTACTAGTAGCATACATTAATCTAAGCTTTAAGAAAATATGAGAAGGCTGATTAATTTTTATGGGCTAGTAAAGAAATTCAGAAGTGCCCATATTGTTCATACGCTGATACAGATGGTAGAATGATGCATTCTAAATTTGTAGAAAGAGTCTTAAACTGAAAGATTGAAAAAAAAAAAAGCACCAAAGTCTGTTTTCCCATTGCTGTGGTAATTGATTAAAACAGTTTCTGCTTAGAAAGTTTTTTTTTTTTAATGCATAGGTTTGAATTAATATCAGTTTCATTAAATAGCTTTTTACTTAATCTCTTCCTTAACAACAATACATAATTGCATTTCGGTAGTAAAATTGTCTTTCCTTTTTATCAAGTAATTTTTGTTGTTACTGTTGTTGATTGTGCCTGGTAAGATAGTGGAGTTTGCCTTATGATTTTGTATCTTTACTATGTGGTAATAAGAGAATTTAGGAGACAAATTGGTGTATTAAAAATCATGAGCAAATTTGAAAATAGTTCTCTTCCTTTGTCTTGTTTTGTTCTTTAATGTTAACTTTTATAGTACTTTATACTTAAAGCTGTGTAGTCTAAAGATAAATTCTCTGAAAGTTTTTGCTTACTACTTTATGTAAATGTATTATTTTTTAGTTTCATTGCAACAGAAATACATTCTAAATTATGGGACATTAACGTTGATTTTTAGAAAATTTAAATATTTTTTCTTATTTATTTTTTTTTAACAGTGTTTCGGGTCGAGCTTTCCTGTACTGGCAAAGTAGATTCTGAGGTTATGATACTCATGCAGCTCAACTTGACAGTAAATTCTTCAAAAAACTTTACAGTCTTAAATTTTAAACGAAGGAAAATGTGCTATAAAAGTAAGAAATTTATTTACTAAAGTATGTATTTTATATAGATGTGAGAAGATCAAAAATAGATTTTGTCATCTTTTTACAGATTTGTGTTCCAATCTTGACTATAGTTGCAAGTGAGAAAAGAGAGCACTAACTGATGAAATTCTGAAATAATCACCATGATAGCTTCTAGCTAGGAATCTCATTTAGGCCCCAATCAGTTCCTGCTTTCTCAAAATTTTTGTCAGAATTGGTAAGAATGTTTTCCTTTAGGAATGTGAAATAGCACCAATGGCCCAAG
The DNA here is from genome assembly GCA_006410935.1 of Redunca redunca. NCBI lineage: Eukaryota > Metazoa > Chordata > Mammalia > Artiodactyla > Bovidae > Redunca > Redunca redunca. The sequence goes on from SJYQ01095395.1 coordinate 4,595, forward strand.
AGGTAAAGAAATTACAGACTTTAGATAGGGGCCCCTGAGTAATGGGATATTAACTATGTTTCCTTTATGAATTACTTTTATTTAGAAACATTGCCCTGGGCCCAGAAAAACATGTTAGAATTATAATTCTACCCTTGGTGGAGTACTGGAATAGGCTTCCTTTTATTAACCTAAGTTTCAGGTGTTTTTTTTTGTTTTTTGTTTTTTTTCATTTATAAAATGGCATAATAACCTGTTTCAAGAGGTAGGTGGGTTGATTTTAGATTAATCTACTATCATGAAACTTAAAATACTATATGTTGATACTTACTAATTGTTGGTAGTTTTTGGCTTTGAATAATCTGTTACTCAAGAAATTGCAGATATGAAAGAGCTTCAGCACACGAGTTCATAGAGCAAGAATTTTAGAATTCTCCTTAAAGGTTATCTAATCCAACCCACTTATTTTAAGTTCCATAGAGATTAAAGTGACCTGAATTTACCCATCACAGTGGTGGAGCTGGTTAGTCTGTAAGGTAGAAAAAAAAATACTAAAGAAAACTTGCTGAGTTTGGGTTTTGCTGAGTGACAACCACGTTCCAAGTGTTTTACAAACACATTAAACCCATTTAATGCTTATAGCAACCTGCGGCAGTAGCTTCTCTCATTATCTCCAGTTTCTGAGGAGGAAGCTGAGGCTCAGAGAGTCCAACCAACTTGCCAAGGCTGGATAACTAAGTGGTGGAGCTGGGTTGCAAACCGGTACTTTTGCTTCAATGTCAAACTGTCTCTTAAAACATTTCCTAGTCAGGGTTACTGCTGAGTGTTATGAGAGCACCTGAGGCCAGCAGGTGTTCATTAGCCAGAATTAAAATGGCTAATGTCCAGATAAAACGTGGTACTGCATTAGAATGGACATTTTTTTTAGCTCTCATTTAATCTTTTAATTAAGAGTAAACAATTGCTCTCTCTCTATTTTCCCCAGTTTTATTGAGATATAATTGACATATATCACTGTATAAGTTTAAGATGACAGTATAATGGTTTGATTTTCAGACATTGTGAAATAATTATCACAATAGGTTTTCTTAGCCGCCATCATTTCATGTGGGCTTCCCCAATGGCTAGATGGTAAAGAATCTGCCTGCAGTACAGGACACCCAGGTTCGATCCCTGGGTCGGGAAGATCCCTGGAGAAGGAAATGGCATCCCACTCCAATATCCTTGCTTGGAAAATCCCATGGACGGAGGAACCTGGCAGGCTACAGTCCACGGGGTTGCAAACACAACTGAGCGACTTCACTTCATCATTTCGTGTAGTGAACAATAGACAGAGAAAGCAAAACAAGAAAAAATTTTTTTCCGTGTAATGAGAATTTAGTAAATTAGGGTTTACTCTCTCAACAACTCTCACATAATCATACAGTTAACATATGGTGTTGAATAACACATAATATATGCCATGCATACATATATATCTGTAGTAATTATCTTGTAACTGGAAGTTTGTACCATTTGGGTACCTCCTCTAGGTCCTCCTCTTTCCTCACACCCGGCCTCTGATAATATCAAATCTAATCTCTTCTCTTATGATTAAAAAAAAATTAATTCTTGGATTCTGAAAATATAAGTGAGATCATAGTCTTTCTCTGTCTGACTTATTTTACTTACCATAAGGCCCTCAAAGTCTACCTGGATTGTTACAAATGGTAGGATTTTCTTATTTTTTTTATTTTATTGTGTGTGTGTGTGTGTGTGTGTATTTTCACCACTTCTTTATCCAGAATAGACATTTTTTTAATGAAAAGTTAGCCCCATTTTAGCTTTAGTGTTTTGGTACATTTGTCAATTCTTGCATATCCAGTTACATACTTACTTTCCTGTAATTTTAAAGCCGAAGTAGACTTCAGATACAGAGTGCAGAACAGGTGGTTCCTGGTCCCTAGGGAGGTGGCGCTGCCTGTACAGTGGTACTTCAACTGTCAGTGCTTAAAGGCAGAATGTTGGCCAGGCGTGGTGGAGTCTGTGGAGCACACCAGTGTGCTAGGACCCGCTGGGGTTTAACGCTCAGCTGATACTCAGAATGATCTCATAACCCTCTCCATTTTCTTTATTATGCGCATGAAAACTAACCGTTGATGTAGTTTTCTATTCTGTTTTAGACTTAAACTTAATATTGAACCAGTCTTTTTTTTTTTGGTGGTTGTACTTCTGGCCACCCTAATCTTCCGGTTCACATTCATGATTCTTACTTTAGTATGTGATCTTAACATATTTATTTATATGATTTTCAAGCTTAGTACTGTTTGAAAAGTGTCTGCAACAGAAAACATGCCTGTACTGTATTGAATGTTAATTGGTGGTACTGGCAAGAAAAGTTTCCTTTATCATACGAGGATGGAAACTATTGGTTCAGTCAAGTTTCATTACTCTGAAACTCCTCAGTGCCTTTACACTCTGCTAATGTGCACTGTTAGCCTCCACAGAGGTTATGGTATGTAGGTTTTCCTAGACTTCTTGACCACAGAAACCCTTTTTCAATGAGTAACTGTAATTGGCTAATATAGGCATAGACTGTTGATTGATAAATATAGTGATGATTATCAGAATAGTAATGTAGCATTTATCATTTTGCAACAAATACCTTGTTACTTAGTTTAGGCAGTGTTCTTTTAGAATATAAAACTGTTAGAAAAAATTCAGAAAATTTAATTACAATATATAAGGATTTTCATGGAAAAGAATTTCTAAAGCATCTTTTATCTCCTTTTAAATTCAGAACTTGAAGAAGTAAAAACTTCAGCCTTGGACAAAAACACTAGCAGAACTATTTGTAAGTGTTACTGTATTTTTCCATCATTAGAGATGAAAAATAATTGATTGCAAATAGACTTGATTTCATGAAGCTTGGAGGTTTTGTGGTTTCCAATTTGCCAAAAGATTAAGTGATGCCATGCTACTTATTTAACTGATGTTTTGTAGAATGGTATATTTAGATGGAACTATTTGAATATTGAAAATTTTGTAAAGTAAAATTCTAAAAAACTTTTATAAGCAAGAATTTATATCATCATTTCAGGTGGCCATAATTAAAGTGTGAATGTGAAATATGTGTAAGATCTTCATCTGTTTAACAGAAAGTTAGAAAATCTAATTCATGGCCTGGATGCAGCTCTCAGCTAGTTTCATCCAGGCGAAAATACAAGCTGAAAGATCCACGTTGTTTAAACCTACAGAGCAGAAACTCAGCATAGGTTTTTATTTTTAGGTAATGGTTCCGTAAGATTGTATAACTTAGACTTCTTTTTCCTTTTCTGATATGGATGCATCATTAAGTCCTACTCTTCCTGAAGCCGTTTTAATAGCAACATCTTAATATGTTATTAGATTCTCTTTATGGAAGTAAACTAAAAAAATTGGGGAAGAGAAATTAAAAAATAGAGAAGTCAAGGGAATGTTTTGATAAACCCCATGTGACCATCCCCCTCCTTAGTAATCATCATTTGCCAGTCCTATACTGTTGATTCCTTCCTCTTTCAGACAGGTGGGTAGGCAGGGAAGGGTAGAATTTTTTAAAGCACATCCTAGACATCATGCCATTTTACCTATAAATGTTTCAGTGTAAAGAACTTTTTAAAAGCCATTAGTTATTGGAGAAGGAAATGGCAACCCACTCCAGTGTTCTTGCCTGGAGAATCCCAGGGTCGGGGGAGCCTGGTGGGCAGTCGTCTCTGGGGTCGCACAGAGTCAGACACGACTGAAGCGACTTAGCAGCAGCAGCAGCAGCAGCAGTCAACAAGCCACAATCATCCAACACCTCTTTACTTGTATTTGATTTATCACGTGTAACAAAACTAACTCCTCAGTGACTTCTAGTAGCTAATCCATGCTCCCATTACCCTGATTGTCTCAAAGCTGTCTCTGTGTAGTTTCTTCCCTGAATCAGGATCCGAACGAAGCAAACTTACACTGTACGTGGTTGACATATATTATATTAATCAGAAACCACCCCTTTCCCTTCACTGACATTTATTTGTTGAAGAACTTGACTCATTTGTCTCATAGAATTTTCCACATCTGCATTTTAATGGTGCCATTTAACATGTTTTTCTCTCTTCTAAACTGGTAGTTAGATTTTGTACTTGGTTAAATTGAATAGTTCTGGATATTTCAAAGTATCCTGTTTTTAAAGAAAATAATATGAGATTTATCTGCCTTTTAAAAATATTTCATTTGGATTTGTCTTTGAGAAGACATTAAACTATTTTTTAAAATATCACTGCTCCCCAAGCTTACTTTTAAAATTCTGGTGATTTTATCCATTCCTTTTATGCTTAGGATTATCATTTCTGCCAAGGAGAATAGAGTGTTGTATATCCTTGGTCTCTTCCTTGCTTCCTCTCTCCTCCCTTCCCTTTCTTTGTTTTCATCTACCTAACATTTACCAAGGCACTATGACATGCCAGGTGGTATGATTGAGGCAGAAGATTAAACCTTGAATGAAACAGACTTTGTAAGCCCCCTGGGGCTTCTAATGCACCAGAGGAAATGGATAGGCAATAAGCAGTGATGACAATATCCTTGGCAAGCTGTGGCATGGCAAGCACAAGGTGCTTTGGGACCCTGAGGAGAAGGGTATGTAATCTCCTGTGAGGAAATGCGGGGCAGCTTCCTGAGGAAAAGTGGCGTCTCATCTGAGACCTGAAGGGTGACCAGGTGGTAGCAGGTGGGAATGGGAACAGTTCATACACTAGTCTGGAATTAAAGGTGATCAGGCAGGGTGTATTTGGGCATGTCAGAGCGGTGTCTTCTCCTCTGCCCTGGAATGTGCTGAGATGGATGCTGCCAGCATCAAATACCTTTGGGACCTTCCTTTCCTAGCCCTTCAAGACTGAATGACCCCTAGCGTTCTTAAGGAAAGTCCTGCTTTCATTCAGGCTGTAGGTCAAGTATAGCTGTTCTAGAAGCCATCTGGTCTCTGCATCAATCTGTGCTGGTTCATTATTTGTTGATTCAAAGTTTAAATTTTAGAAAGCGATCTTAAAATAAGTTTTTGAAAGCTGTTGCTTTTATATCTTTTGTCCTGACGTATTCCCAAAACTCTGCATTTGTATGTCTGTCAGTTTGACATCTCCACATAGACATGTACAGGTGCTCTTGGACAAAACAAAACTCTTAATTCTCTCTTTCCCCAACCTGCTTCTTTTTCCTCTTTATAAAGGTAACTTTTCCACCTAATTCTTTAAGACAAAGCTTTGATTCCTCTTGTTCTTTCTATCCTGGCGTAATCCCTTTAGCAAACTCTGTTGACTCTGCTTCCCAATCCATGAACTTCTTACCTTTCCCGTAACATCTTTGTCCAAGCCATGGCAGTTTCTTTCTTGGCGTGTTCTTGCTTCTGCTCTCGCTCTTCCCCACAGTATTCTTTATATAGCATGCAGAGTCATCTTTGTTTTTTTTTTTTTTTCCAAGTATGGTATGTGTGTCATTCCTTTGCTTGAAGGCTTGCAGTGACTTCCCATATCATTTAGGATAAAACTCAAATTCTTCAGTAGAATGCTGATGTGAGTACTCATTAATCTTCAGTTACACCAGTTCCAGTTACATTGTTTCTATTTCTGTTTCTCTGTCTTCTGTTCTGCTTGCTCTTATCATGTGGATCTTTGGTTCTGTGTCTCTTTGTTGCTCCTGTGTCTTTCTCTGTTGCTCTTGTGTGTATGTGTGCACAGGTATCTCTGTGTCTTTAAATTATTTCCTCTGTTGCTGAGGCTTTCTTTTTGAATAACATTAAGATGAATATTATTTCATGAATAGAGTCTTGTTTTCCTACTTTTATTTTTAAAAACAGATAAGCAAAATAATTTCTTTTAACTCTCAAGCGAAAAAGATGAAAAATGCTTGTGTTTTACCTCATGGGTTGCTCTGCTGTGTATTCCTCCCCCTTTGAGGACTGGTGATTGGCAAGATAGATGTCTCATCTCTCACACCGAACGCCACTGTTGAGGAAGGGTCTGTAGAGCTTGCTGTCCAGTATGGTAATTAGTAGCCATATGTGACTGTTTAAATTAATGAAAGTGAAATAGAATTAAAACTTCCGTTCTTTCATTGCACTAGCTGCGTTTCAGGTGCTCACTAGCCACAGGTGGCCGGTGGCTGCGGCGCTGCATGGCATGCGGCAGAGCATTTCCCTGCTGGACAGCGTGACTGTAGATAGATGGTTTATTATGTGTATGCCACTTGTGAATTGTGCTAATTAACCAAAAGTTCAATTTAAAAACCCTTTTTTAAGCTACAACAAAACCACTTTTTAAATTGTATGAATTTATAGCAACACACTACTGGTAACCGATCTTATCAGAAAATGGATACGTGAAATGAAGATCTCTTTTACAAAGAACAGGATACTCATGGTGTATATTGGGTTACAAAGCAATTGATGACGTTTGTTTCAAAAGCTTAATGTGCTATTCATTTTTATTTCAGATGATCCTGTACACGCAGCTCCAACCACTTCTACGCGTGTGTTTTATATCAGCGTAGGGGTTTGCTGTGCAGTAATATTTCTTGTAGCAATAATATTAGCTGTTTTGCACCTTCATAGTATGAAAAGGATTGAACTGGATGACAGGTATCGTACATCTTTGGGGAAACGAAAAAAATAAAAGCAGTTATTTGCATATACATGGGAGCCTACCCACTCCCATGCTCAGCGGTGCACAGTGGTGCAGGGGAAGAAGGGAGGGTGATTAAGCCCTGGCCAAAGGAAAAATACCATCTTTGTGTTTCTCTGTAGTTGCATTTTTTAAAATTTGTGAAGTCAGAAATTACAGTTTATTATTTGGTGAAAAAGTAGAGATCAATTTTTTTTCTATCCCCTTTGACATGACTGTCTTCTAGACTTCTAGTGCCTTTTGGAAATAGCCCTGCTTTTTCCTCCTCGCTTGTCCCTCCATCATTATCTGTCCATTTGTCCATTCATCCATCCAGTTTATTAACATTTATTGAGAACCTGCTATGATTTAAATCATTAGTTCTCAACCTGGTTGCCTATTAGAGTCATGGGTAAACTTTTAAAATATATCAACACCCCTTCCAAAAATTCTGATGTTATTGGTCTAGGGTGGTGTTTGGGCATTCAGTATTTTTTTTTTAAATTAAAGCTTCCCTGGTGACTCTAATGTGTAGCCTTTGAGATACACTGGTAGATACTATGCTAAGTGCTAGGAATAAAACAATAATGATGTACTATCATGGCTTCAAGTATTTAATCTTTGACATTAAACATATTTATAAAAGTTTATAAATTTGATGATATGTATTATAGTGTGGGAATGTAGCAGCTTGTCCCAGCCTGGGTGAGTCAGGATGACCAGAAGTACATTGTAGACAGGATAGGGTGAGAGGTAGAGATGAAATGACAGATGAGTTTATTTTCTTAGTCCACAGTTCTCGTTGCCCTCCTTAGTGATTCCCGCTTGCTGACTGAAGACATTCTCAGCTTCGTGACTTGGCTTTCAAGGTGTCCTCCTTTAAAGTGTGGAGATAAGCACTCCTTCCTCTTTGAACTTGCCTCTTGCCAAATAATTACTTCTTCCTCACCTTTGCTCTATTCTTTGCCCTCTAGGACTTTTGTTCTTGCCTTCTTTTGTTCCCTATATTTGCCATGGATTCAATTCTTCACATCTCAACTCCATTGCCATCTCTTTCATGAAGTCTTTTTTAAGCCCCCCAGCCATCAGTTTCTCCCTTCTCTTTTTGTCTCTTTCCTTCCCTGTTTCTCTTTGTCTCTCTGTTTGGTAGCAATTACTGTACCTTTTCCCTATGTACTTGTCTTTCCTGCTCGAATGTAAGCTTTTTCCAGTTAGGAAGCATTGCATCTTACTGCTGACTCCCCAGTCCTATGTGGTATCATACATATAGTGAGTAAGCATATGTCCGGCAGAAACAGCACAAGGGAATGGGGGAGGCTGGTTGGATTAATTCCTGCCCCTAAGTATTCTCTGTCCCCTCTGTTATACTTTTTTATCTGAGCAGAGAAAGAAGAGAAAGGAGGTCAGAGTAAAAAAAGAAACACATGAGTGAGGTGTTTCAGAATATGTTTTGTGTGTATGATTGTGTTCATTAGATTTGGGTTTTGTAGAGAAAGAGCTGAGGAGGTCGAGAGGTAACAGGAACATTTTTGGGACTCTTGAGAGAGGATATGGCAGAAGTTAAAGGTCACTGGGAGGCATAGCATTTCAGAGTTAGTCCTGATAAACACTTTCTTCTTGAAGGTTTGCTTGTGTGTGAGGGCTCTGAACCATGTACAACCAGGTCAGAGTTGTACAAAAACTTAAGAATTTGTGGGGCTTATACCTTTGCTGCTGAAATAATTCGTTACCACCCATTAATTGATGTTCCAGTTCTTTCTAGTGTTTAGCAAAGATTTCCAGACGATGCCTGATGAGAAGCACCTTTCATCATCACTTGTTTTCAGGGTACAGCCTAGTGGTTAAGAGCATGGACTGGAGCTAGCACACCTCTGAATTCTGGTTGTGCTACTTGCTAACTTTGTGGCCCAGAGGAAGTTTTGTAGCCTCTTTATGTCTTGGTTCTCCTTATCTCTGAAGCAGAGATGATCATGGCACATACCTAGTAAGCATGTTGTTAAGTTCTAGTGAAATAAAACTGTAAGCTCTTAGAACAAGCCCTGCATATGGTAAGTGCCATTATTAGGCTTCTTCTTTTCAGAAAGTTGCAGTGTACTGCTAGTAATGGATTGATTTCTTCTTCAACTCTTGCTTGTTCTACTGCTGCTGCTAAGTTGCTTCCGTCATGTCCGACTCTGTGCGACCCCATAGATGGCAGCCCACCAGGCTCCCCCGTCCCTGGGATTCTCCAGGCAAAAATACTGGAGTGGGGTGCCATTGCCTTCTCCAATGCATGAAAGGGAAGTCGCTCAGTCATGTCTGATTCCTAGCGACCTCATGGACTGCAGCCTACCAGGCTCCTCTGTCCCTGGGATTTTCCAGGCAAGAGTACTGGAGTGGGGTGCCATTGCCTTCTCTGCCTTTTCTGCTAGCTGTTACTTATTACTTGACAGCAAGCTAATAAAGGTCTGTCTAGTCAAGGCTATGGTTTCTTTACTGTCTGAGCCATAAGGGAAGGCCAATTGTTGTAATAGATGTATTGTAATAACTCAGTGTTGTAGTTGTATAAAGCACTTATATTTGGTTTCCCTGATGGCTCAGACGGTAAAGAAACTGCCTGCAATGCAGGAGATCCGGGTTCAATCCCCGGGTTGGGAAGATCCCCTGGAGAATGGTTACCCACTCCAGTATTCTTGCCTGGAGAATTGCATGAACAGAGGAGCCTGGCAGGCTACAGTCCGTGGGATCACAAAGGGTCAGACACAACTGAGCAGTTAACACTTTCACTTCTTTTTTCACTTGTTATATGCCAGGCACTGTTCCATGTGCTTTATATCCATTAATTCCCTCAGTCTTGACAACAGCCCTGTGAGGTTTGATGGAACCCATGGCTCCACGGAATTCCTTGCACAGGGATGGTAGAGAGTTCTTCCATTCCTGACACTCAGGAGCCAGAGTCCTGTTCTACACAGCTTATTTAGAGGCAGAGACCAAAACTGCCTAGGGGGTGCTCATGGCAGGGGCAGTTGGAGCCCATGTGTGTGACTTGCCCTCTCCTGACAGTACAAGCTCATCTTTTTGATCTCTGCTGTGCCAGGGGAGTGTGTTCTGGAGAAGCAGAGCTTCTGTGAAATCTTTGCACAGAGGGACTGGCCTCTGCCCTGTCTGCCCCATAGTCTCTCCCTTTTGGCTCTTGCATATAGGAGAACTCATTCCTTGGTGGGTTGCTTGAACTTGTTGTTTGACAGTATCTTCATTTTCCATTATCTCATTACTGGCGACAAGGCTGTTTTATTTCCCTTTATTCATTTCTGTGTCTGGTGTCTAATGGCTATTGTTGAATGAATATTGCATGAAGAATTTCTTGAAGGAGGGATGAGTGGAGAGAGGCAGGAAGCATTCTGTTAGAGCAGTAATTCTTTGCCTCTTTTGATACATATCAATAGCTCATATCAGAAGCAACCATTCTATGTGCTTTATAGCTTTCTATATGAAGAAAGTGTGTTTTTCTCTGTTTATTTATTTATTGATCCAATAAGTGTTAGTTGAGCTCTCACTAAGGCTCAGTTGGGCCCACTTGAGGCCTCTTGGGCCAGGCCCTGGCTTTAGTGTTGTTGGGGAGGAAGGAGCGATCAAACAGGTACTTTTCCTGCTTTCATGGAGTTTATAGTCTGCTGTAACAGATATTAAACCAGAAATCCCTGCTAGAAGGTAGGCTTCATGAAAGTAGGGAAGTTTGTTTAGTGTGTTCACTACTGTATTGCCAGCACTTGGCACAGTATCTGGCGTATAATTGACACTTAGTAAATAGTGTTGAATGAATAAATGAATTAGATATATAAACATAAATTATAACAAGTGCTCTGAAGGAAAATGATGATCTTTGCCCTAAATTCTAACTTTAACTCTATAGCAGAGTTAATATCTGCTAATCTTACTTGCTTATGAAAGTTAAATGAGATAATTTATTTAGACTTGTATTAAACTATTAAGTGCAAGCAACTGTACATTTTTATCTCACTTTTTATCTCATGTGCTGTAGCTATGTAAATATTGATTTTAATAGGTAACAAGGGTTGATCCTCAAATGCTCCATCTTTCGTAATTCTGGGATTTCAAAGGTTTGTTCTGGCTGCTTGACATAGTGCTTTGCTCATTATTCAGTTCAGTTCAGTCGCTTAGTCGTGTCCGACTCTTTGCGACCCGCAAATGAATCGCAGCACGCCAGGCCTCCCTGTCCATCACTAATTCCCGGAGTTCACTCATACTCATGTCCATCGAGTCCTTGATGCCATCCAAACATCTCATCCTCTGTCGTCCCCTTTTCCTCCTGCCCCCAATCTCTCCCAACATCAGTCTTTTCCAGTGAGTCAACTATTTGCATGAGGTGGCCAAAGTACTGGAGTTTCAGCTTTAGCATCATTCCTTCCAAAGAAATCCCAGGGCTAATCTCCTTTAGAATGGACTGGTTGGATCTCCTTGCAGTCCAAGGGACTCTCAAGAGTCTTCTCCAACACTACAGTTCAAAAGCATCAGTTCTTCAGTGCTCAGCCTTCTTCACAGTCCAACTCTCACATCCATACATGACCACTGGACAAACCGTAGCCTTGACTAGATGGACCTTTGTTGGCAAAGTAATGTCTCTGCTTTTCAATATGCTATCTAGATTGGTCATAACTTTCAGCCACTAAATATGTACATGCTCAGAACATTGTTGCATGCCTAGGCTTTTCAAGAATTCTGAGGTGGTATAAGAGTGCCACCTACTGTTGAATTGCTGAAGAGAAACACAGTAACTAGTAAATACTTTGGGAACTGTGCATATTTATTCAGTCATCAGTGTTGGTTGCAGGTAATATTTAAATTGTACTTTCCACATATATTATGTAACTTGAGCCTCCCTAGATCCTGAGATGTGGGTTTTCTTAATCCCATTTTATGGGTATTTGTATTCTATTTTCCATCTTTGGGAATTATAATGCTTCTCTCCCTTCCCCATTATTGAATCCTGGACTTCTACAGTTTTAATTTCTGATGTGATCTTTGAGTCGTGCTCACAACTCCAAAAACGGGTGCTCTGTGGTTCTAAGGATTAGGGATGGTAATGTTAGTAATAATGAACATAAATAGTAATAATAATTTATAAATGTATATTTGAGGGCAGGGCACTGACCTAAAAGGATTATATTTTTCATGTAATTATTTTAGCAACCTTTTCAGGAGGTAGTATTGTAGTCATTTTATCCATCAGGAGTTTGAGGCTCCAAAAGCACTATTTTGCCTAAGGTCGTACAGCTAGTTAATAAATGGTGGTGCTGCCAGTTTTGATTTCAAGGTTATACCTTCCATCTCTTCACTGTGCTATCCTGTACCTACTATACATGTAGACCTATATAGATCAGTTTTTGAGTAGCAGCTTTTTGTCATTATGTGTATTTTTAATCATTGGGCTTTGAAAATACAGAACTATTGTGTGGGGTGTGGTCATTCAAAAGATTTTCATATTTAGGAGAGTTCGGAGTCTTTGATTGGACTCTGCTGATGCTACAGCTAAGGAAGACATGGAAAGTAGCCCTTCCTTCTTGAGGGTATAACATCTTGCCTTTGATTTCACACTTCATGCTGAATTTCTATGCTTCACTTTTCCACTGCTGCAGAATTACTAGACTTGAGGCAGTGCAATTAGAATGTGTTCGAGGGTGACCTGGGATAAGGTGGTTGCCCACTGACAAAATGAAAGGACATTGATTTGTAGTAATCTTGAGTATGAAGTTGTTTGAGCCTACCATCTTCTGGGTCTCTTGATTACTTAAAAAATGTGGCATCATAAAATGCTTCAAGTGCTAACGATTTCTAATGAATTCTATAAATTCCCAAAAGGTGGGATTAGGGAAGTAGAAGAAGCAAAATGTATTCAATTAAACAGACTTGAACCAGGTAGGATATCCTTTCCCAAGCTTTGAGCATGTTTGATTTGCTTTCATATGCCATCATCTGTAGGCCATTTGGTTATGGACCATCATTAAAAGAATCCTGTCTATACTCCTTTTCTTAAAAGCGATCTAAATTGAGTGGCATGAGTTCTTAACTAAGTATTGGTCCACAGTTCCCTAACATATTGTATGAGGTTCAAGACTGCTATCTATGGTATTTGAAGAATGCTACATTTTGTGAATGACTTTGATATGATGAATCGCCTGATGATTGTGGAGGTAGAAAAGAAAAAGAATAGAGCTCTGCATTATGAAGTAGAGTAAAATTGCAGTATGAAACATATGTGATAGAGATCCATGCATTATTGTGATCTCTGTTAAGGTTTTAAGCTGGTTATAATGGCTCCATGCATTTTGTATGTATTGAAAAAGGAAATTTCTCATTGAAGCTGACTTGCCAAGTGTTTCTCTTTTAAAAATTATTTGCAGCATCAGTGCCAGCAGTAGTTCCCAAGGGCTGTCTCAGCCATCCACCCAGACGACTCAGTATCTGAGAGCCGACACACCCAACAATGCAACTCCTATTACCAGTAAGAGTTAATTTAATTCTAAAAGTTAAAGATGATTTACTAAAATTGTTTATGGTCTGTCCTTGGTCCTGTCTGTCTTGTCCTTGGTTAATTACTTATGGGACATATGCCGTGCTACATTCATAGAATCTAACATGTACAGAATTAGGCTTAAACTTTTGTCTTCTAGAACACTGAATGAAACGTTCCAAAATTAGAGTATTAAAATTTTAGGTTTAGTTGTTAGAATTAGTTTTAGGGAGGTTTCTATAGATTATGTTAAAAGGGCCACTGAATCACTTTTGTACAAATTCAAAAGGAGGATTTTCAAGTAGTTAGAATAAGCCACTGAGCTGTATGAAGACAGAGACTTGGATTTGAATGAATTATTCAATGGTCTCATGGGCTGTGGTAAGGACTTTACATTGGTTTCTGATCATGATGGTAAACTAGCTGCCATTGGAGATCTAATTTCCTTTATTTTGAACAGGATTTTAATTAAAGTTTTTATACTGTAGCTGTTCAGGGGAAAATAATCATTCTTGGAGTATAATGTAGACATAATGAGGATTGAGAAGCGTCATTCACCAAACAAGAAACACACAATCATCAGGATAGACAGTGGGCCACAAGTCAGGACTCAGCTCGCTGGTGCCACTGATTAATTAGGTTCTTGTAGGCAAGTTACCTTTATCTCCCTTGGACTGACATTTATTTTCTAATAAACTGAAATTAAGAATATCTGTTCTTGGACTTCCTTTGTGGTCCAGTGGTTAAGAATCTGCCTGCCAGTACAGGGGACACAGGTTTGATCCCTGGACTGGGAAGATCCTACAGGCTACAAAGCGACTAAGCCCGAGGACCACAACTACCGAGCCTGCATGCTGCAAAATACTGAAGCCCACGTGCCTTAGAGCCTGTGCTCCGCAACCAGAGAAGCCACCACAGTGAGAAGCCATGCGCTGCATCTAGAGAGCAGCTCAGCTAGAGACAAGGCCAGGCACAGCAATCAAGACCCAGCACAGCCCCCAAATAAACAGATGGTCCTAGGAGTGAATGCAAAATGCAAAGTCAATTTTAAAAAATGATAAACAACATTATTTAAAAAAATAAGAATATCTGTTCTTCACTCAGTGCCCTCCTATGGTCTTTCAGTATTGTTTCTCATTAAGAAGAATCAGGATTCTTTGGAGAAATGGATGATCTTTAGGACTGGATCAGGAGTAAGTAAGATAACCTGGGACATTTGTTGAGCCAAAAATCAAGGAAACTACTAAAGACAAGAGCTTTCCAAAATGGAACCATTGAACATCAAAAAGAATAATGACTGCAATAGATTGAAGTGATGTAAATGTGAAATGTAGAAATGTGTAAAAATCCACAAATTTGTCGTGATACTTTTTTTAAAAAAAGTTCCTTATGGGAGTTAACTGAGGCACCAATAATACCTTACTCTGACAGCTGAGCATGAACTATTTTGCACTGGTTAGTGCAAAATATCTGGTTAGATAGTGCTGGCTTACGAAGGGAACATTTTTTTTTTAACAGAAAAATCCCAGCTAAAAAATGCAGAAGGAATGATAGACTCAGAATATCATACTTGCATCCCCTAATAAAAACTTGATTCAGGAAAAGATTGTCCATGTTTTAAAATGTACAAACAAAGGGAGGTAGGGAGCTTTACCATTTGAGGGATCATAGTGTTACTGCCTGAATCCGCTACTGGAACTTAGCATCATTAAATATAGGATAGCTAGGTAGTTTGTATTCCCAGGTGGAATATTCTTGTCTTCTTCCCCCACAGAGAGTTAACCTGGATCTAATTCAGGCTATAAGACTGACTTTCAGTTTACAGGGATAGAGAAACGAGTTAGATGATACTAGAACAGTGAGATGCTGGACTTTCTTCAGGATAGTTGATCTAGTTTCTTTAGTAAGATGTGGCAAGAGGAATGAAAGGGAAAAGAACCGGGCATTGTAGCTTAAAAGAAATCTAAGAGAAATCATAGCAGCAGTTAACATCTCCACCAAGGAAAGAAAGATGTATGTCCCTCAGGATATAAAATGATAGATGTGAGGGTAGTTCAGATTATTCCTAAGAAACACATCATTGCTTTAAATGTTTAGCTTTGCTCATTAGAGTCATTTCTTGATTGTGGATATAACCTTAAAGAGGTAGATAAGCAAATCATTATATATGCTAAAAGCAAAATGCATTTTAAAAAGTCAGTGGAAGTACAATTATTTTTTGACAGATTTTTAAGTTTACCACCAATAAGTTTACTTGTTTTTGTAGACATTACCTTAAAGAGACAGATACTTCATTTCTTATGTATGATACAAAATAAATAGTGTTTTTTGAAAAAGCCAACAGAAATATATTTGCCTGTAAATAAAAAAAGTGAAAGGAGCAGAAAAAAATACTTGAAGATAAAGGAGTGAAGAGTTTTCAAAAATAACAAAACACAATAGTATACAGATGGAAGAAACTCAGAGAACTCCAGGAAGGAGTAAACACTCATATATACTAGACACACACACACCTAGATGTATCATGGTCAAATTGCTGATCAGTGGGATCAGGTTTTGTCATCCTAATGCATCCTTTATTATTATAATAAAGTTTTTCAAAGCTTTTCATGTAGTTCTTCCAGCAGCCACTGATAATCATTGTCTGAGTCCACCCTTTCTTTCTGGACTTTTCTTCCCTAAAATACCATTCTAATTTCTGCTTGCTAATAACACTAGATCTTCCTTTTATTCTAACTTTTTTTTTGTTACAATGAGAATTTTAATTTATGGCCAGAAATTTTGTTTTGCTATCATCATATTAAGAATGAATATGAATCAAGGGAACTGAAAAATGAATATGGATCTCACAATGGTATGACTAGGCTGTATGGATGCTAGAATGATTAAACCAATTATATATGTATATTTATTTATTTTTAAGAAAAGATAGTTTTACAAACTTCATTTGAAGTTTTTTTGTTAGGAAACTATATTAGAAAATCTTTGGAGAAAAAAGCAGTTCATTCAAGGGATTAGATGAATTCCATGAGTCAAAGCTTGTTTCATTTGGCAGAAAAGCAATTGAAGTCGTGTTAATAAAATATTATTTTTAGTGTTTCTTGTTTTAATCCTGCATTTTAAGGTTTTGGGGTAGGTGGGAAAGTGTTNGGGTAGTTCAGATTATTCCTAAGAAACACATCATTGCTTTAAATGTTTAGCTTTGCTCATTAGAGTCATTTCTTGATTGTGAATATAACCTTAAAGAGGTAGATAAGCAAATCATTATATATGCTAAAAGCAAAATGCATTTTAAAAAGTCAGTGGAAGTACAATTATTTTTTGACAGATTTTTAAGTTTACCACCAATAAGTTTACTTGTTTTTGTAGACATTACCTTAAAGAGACAGATACTTCATTTCTTATGTATGATACAAAATAAATAGTGTTTTTTGAAAAAGCCAACAGAAATATATTTGCCTGTAAATAAAAAAAGGGAAAGGAGCAGAAAAAAATACTTGAAGATAAAGGAGTGAAGAGTTTTCAAAAATAACAAAACACAATAGTATACAGATGGAAGAAACTCAGAGAACTCCAGGAAGGATTAAACACTCAAATATACTAGACATACAAACACACCTGGATGTATCATGGTCAAATTGCTGATCAGTGGGATCAGGTTTTGTCATCCTAATGCATCCTTTATTATTATAATAAAGTTTTTCAAAGCTTTTCATGTAGTTCTTCCAGCAGCCACTGATAATCATTGTCTGAGTCCACCCTTTCTTTCTGGACTTTTCTTCCCTAAAATACCATTCTAATTTCTGCTTGCTAATAACACTAGATCTTCCTTTTATTCTAACTTTTTTTTTGTTACAATGAGAATTTTAATTTATGGCCAGAAATTTTGTTTTGCTATCATCATATTAAGAATGAATATGAATCAAGGGAACTGAAAAATGAATATGGATCTCACAATGGTATGACTAGGCTGTATGGATGCTAGAATGATTAAACCAATTATATATGTATATTTATTTATTTTTAAGAAAAGATAGTTTTACAAACTTCATTTGAAGTTTTTTTGTTAGGAAACTATATTAGAAAATCTTTGGAGAAAAAAGCAGTTCATTCAAGGGATTAGATGAATTCCATGAGTCAAAGCTTGTTTCATTTGGCAGAAAAGCAATTGAAGTCGTGTTAATAAAATATTATTTTTAGTGTTTCTTGTTTTAATCCTGCATTTTAAGGTTTTGGGGTAGGTGGGAAAGTGTTTCTTTAAAATTTAGTATGGTGTTCATAAATAATTCTCCCTGTGTGTGCCTCTTTCCTTTTTGATTCTTACCTTCATTTGTTCCTGTGACTTGACTCCTGGGGTTCTAACTGAACTAGTTGATCCTGATGCCATAAGAAGGTATTTATATTTCTTGGTTTGGCTTTGTTGGCTCCTCAGGTTATCCTACCTTGCGGATAGAGAAGAATGACCTGAGAAGTGTCACTCTTTTGGAGGCGAAAGCTAAGGTGAAGGATATCGCGATATCCAGGGAGAGGATAACTCTAAAAGATGTACTCCAAGAAGGTACCTATTCTCTCAAAATCAGGTTTTCAAGGAAGATTTACTGTTAGTATAAATATTTTTTTGTTTCAGATTTTAAGAATTTCATCTCATTTCATCCTTAAGGATAGAAAGCAGTTCAGTTCAGTTCAGTCGCTCAGTCATGTCTGACTCTTAGCGACCCCATGAACCTCAGCACTCCAGGCCTCCCTGTCAATCACCAACTCCCGGAGTCCACCCAAACCCATGTCCATCGAGTCGGTGATGCCATCCAACCATTTAAACCTCTGTCTTCCCCTTTTCCTCCTGCGCTCAATCTTTCCCAACATCAGGGTCTTTTCAAATGAGTCAGCTCTTTGCATCAGTTGGCCAGAGTATTGGAGTTTCAGCTTCAAAATCAGTCCTTCCAATGAACACCCAGGACTGGTCTCCTTCAGGATGGACTGGATCTCCTTGCAGTTCAAGGGACTCTCAAGAGTCTTCTCCAACACCACACTTCAAAAGCATCAATTCTTTGGCACTCAGCTTTCTTTATAGTCCAACTCTCACATCCATACATGACCACTGGAAAAACCATAGCCTTGACTAGATGGACCTTTGTTGGCAAAGTAATGTCTCTGCTTTTTAATATGCTGTCTATGTTGGTCATAACTTTCCTTCCAAGGAGTAAGCGTCTTTTAATTTCATGGCTGCAGTCACCATCTGCAGGGATTTTGGAGCCCAGAAAAATAAAGTCAGCCACTGTTTGCACTGTTCTCCCCATCTATTTCCCATGAAGTGATGGGACCAGATGCCATGATCTTAGTTTTCTGAATGTTGAGTTTTAGGCCAGCTTTTTCACTCTCCTCTTTGATTTTCATCAAGAAGCTCTTTAGTTCTTCTTCACTTTCTGCCATAAGGGTGGTATCATCTGCATATCTGAGGTTATTGATATTTCTCCTGGCAATCTTGATTCCAGCTTGTGCTTCTTCCAGCCCAGCGTTTCTCATGATGTACTCTGCATAGAAGTTAAATAAGCAGGGTGACAATATACAGCCTTGAGGTACTCCTTTTTCTATTTGGAACCAGTCTGTTGTTCCATGTCCAGTTCTAACTGTTGCTTCCTGACCTGCATACAGGTTTCTCAAGAGACAGGTCAGGTAGAAAGCAGTACACAATTTATTTTCTCTATAAAACGGATCTTTATTTTCCCTTTCTTTAGATTTTTAACTTGCCTTATTAAGCTTTGGTATGAGTTTGATATTCAAGTATATTAAAGCATGATTATTAGTGTTTATTACCTTTAAAAGGATATTTCCTGTTTAGTTCTTGTCCAAAGATGATCACTTGCTCACAGGCCTTTTTAAAACATTCTAAGTAATTTTCTCTGTGATGCAAAGTATAGGGGTTCCAGCAGAAGGAGATGCATCTGTATTGGAGTTATGCCCAAATTCCAGTCTCAGTCCCACAGTTTATTACCTACATGACCTTAGAGAAATCATTTCCTGTCTTCCATAGCCAGTTTCCTTGTCTGTAAATATGGGCTTATGTTTTCTACTTTAGACACGAAGATTAGATGAACTGATGTACATTAAATGAAATAACACATGATAGGTGTTTGAGAGATAAGACCCTGCCCTTCCTGTTTGCTGGTCCTTGCTTTCTTTTTTAAGGGTATTGACTGAGGACAATGCTGAAAGAAGAGGACAGAAATTAATAATAAAATACTTTACTGAACTCTTCAAGTTGTTAAATAGACAGTAACTTTCCCCTTTCCATAACTCAGTTTGAAGTGTTTTGGATGCATGTGAGTCATTCTGAATTCATCTATCAGTTAGAGATGCTTGTTTGTCAGTCACAGCAAAGGGAGGGGCTTGAACTGTCCCAGACGCAAATAGTCATTAATGGAAGCAGGTTTTCTTTTGTGTGCTTTTGAATGTATAAGGAGAGTCCATTTTTCTCCTTTGTCATTGCTCTGAGGCTAAGTCTAGAAATTCATAAATGTCTCTGTGGATAGCCCATTACTGAGCTCCAGTGCTCTTGCTGCTGCTGCTAAGTAGCTTCAGTCGTGTCCTACTCTGTGCGACCCCATAGACGGCAGCCCACCAGGCTCCCCCATCCCTGGGATTCTCCAGGCAAGAACACTGGAGTGGGTTGCCATTTCCTTCTCCAATGCATGAAGGTGAAAAGAGAAAGTGAAGTCGCTCAGTCGTGTCTGGCTCTTAGCGACCCCATGGACTGCAGCCTATCAGGCTCCTCTGCCCATGGGATTTTCCAGGCAAGAGTACTGGAGTGGGGTGCCATTGCCTTCTCCCCAGTGCTCCTAGCTATATCGTTAGTTTGTTTAGGCTATTTCAGAATGAATTCTCATAGACAGTTTAAATATGTCTTTTCTAAAAGCAAGTTAAGATGTTTTGTAGTTTAAAAAGAAAAATAAAGATTTGAGTCTTTTTATGCTAGGGCTGGAGTAATGTTGATCACATTTGGCCTTGTTATGTTTAAGTTGTATAGTGCCAGAAAGTTTTGTACTTATAATTTTATAAGCATTATCATATGATCTCAGTAATTATTGTTTTTCCTTCTAGGTACTTTTGGGCGTATTTTCCATGGGATTTTAGTAGATGAAAAAGATCCAAATAAAGAAAAACAAGCATTTGTGAAAACAGTTAAAGGTAGGATTTGTTCCCATCCTGTCTCCATAATGCTTTTCTGTCTAAGGTGGCTTATGCCAGTGAAATTGTTTCAGATTTTCAAAGTGTGACAGACCTTTCAATAAGTTCATGTTAATTTAGCTCATACAGGCTAACTTTTAGGAGATTTGTGTTGTTCTCATTAAGGTATAGAAAATAGAAGCTAATAGTTAAGACATTATGCATTTGTTAGATGGTACTCAAAAGTGAAAGTCACTCAGTCATGTCCGACTCTTTGAGACCGCATGGACTATAGAGTCCATGGAATTCTCCAGTCCAGAATACTGGAGTGGGTAGCCTTTTCCTTCTCCAGGGGATCTTCCCAACCTTGGGATCTAACCCAGGTCTCCCGCATTGCAGGTGGATTCTTTACCAACTGAGTCACAAGGGAAGCCCCAGATAGTACTCAGACTTCCAGTTAAACTGTATCCATTTAACTTCTTTTTTCCTATATCTAATATTATGTTTTTCCTAGGTTCCAATTATTTGGTTTTTCCTTCTTAAAAAACATCTCAGCACCCCCTATCCCCAGTACTGAGGAATTAAAGAAAAAGATGAACCACTGTACCTTATGGGTATAGCTGTTATTTGCCTTCCTCTCACTCCTGGTACCCCCTTTTTTTGCTATTATATATAATTTGCAGAAAATATCCATTTGTGTGTGTTCTATCTTGGTAGAGTTTTACAGATACAGCCATAGTTAGAATTGCTGCCCCATGAGGTATTTACATTGAAAATTTTGATAGTTGTTGCCAGATTGTTTTCTAAAAGGTAGTGCTTAGTTGATATTTTCATTAACAGAATACCTCTTTTCACATGTTCACTTTTTGGAGAAATATATTGCTTAGATTTTCACTTACTGGTTTATATAAAATTTTCAGTTAGAGATTCCCTATAAAAATGTACTAGAATATTTTTAATATGGTTTATTGCCTAATACTGGTAAATTAGCAAACCTTTTTATGATATTAAAATTTTAATGATTTATGACTGGTATTTGTAAAAGCTTAAAAGTCCCTTGGACTGCAAGGAGATCCAACCAGTCCATCCTAAAGGAGATCAGTCCTGGGTGTTCATTGGAAGGACTGATT
>SJYQ01095395.1:26876-48494 GCA_006410935.1 Redunca redunca
TAAAGATATTAATAAACTGTATTATCTTGTTTTATTTCAAAAACATTGAATTAAAAGCCAATTTTAGTTCTGTTCATGAGTTCAGAAGCTAAAAATAAAATGGAATAATCCTACTAATTTTGACTAGTATATGAAAATTAAATCTTTTTCTACTAGTGTAGTGGTACTTCTTTTTGTTTGTTTAGCTACATAGAGGTAAGAAGGAAACAATAAAATGCACCACAGTCTCCTGTAGTCATTCTTTTCTAGTTGTATGTTTGTGAAGTTAGAAAATTTAAATGGGACAGAAAAGTACAAAATGTAACTCTCCTACCTCTAAAAGTAGCCACCCTAAACAATTTCTTATGACTCTTTACCAGTAAGAAGAAAAACATCCAAATATATCTAATTTTCAAAAACCGTTTTTTAAAATAATTTTTATTGGAGTATAGTTGACTCACAGTGTTGTGTTAGTTTCTGCTGTGTAGCAGAGTGAGTGAGTTATACATACACATGTGTCCACTGTTTTAGATTCTTTTCCCATATATGTAGGGCATGACACAGTACCGATTTGAGTTCCCTGTGCTATACAGTAAAGTTTTGTTGGTTATTTTATATATAGTAGTGTGTGTAAGTCAGTCTCCTGGTTTATCCCTCTTTCCCTTCCCCCCTTAGTAACCATAAGTTTGTTTTCTACATCTTTTGACTCTATTTCTGTTTTGTAAAGAGGTTTATTGGTATGCTTTTTTTAGACTCCGCATATGCCCTTACCATGTGATATTTGCCTTTCTCTGTCTGACTTAATTCACTCAGTGTGATCGTCTCAGGTCCACCTTTCTTGCTGCAGATGGTGTGATTTCATACTTGTTTATGGCTGAGTAATATCCCATGTATATATGTACTGCATCTTCTTTATCCATTCCTCTGTTGATGGACATCCAAATACATTTGATTTTGAAATATAGCTGATCAGATAAACACAGTTTTTTACCTTGCTTTTAAAATTTAATGTATCTTGTAAATATTCCTATGTCAGTGCATATAAATCTGATTTTTTAAATTAAGATATCTGCATATTGTTCTTGCATGCTAAAATTTAACTAGGTCTCTGTTGATGGGCACTTTGGTTTTTGGTTATTTTCAGTTTTTTGCTGTTACACTTGAACAGTATTCTTGTTAAGTTATGTATAGATGAGTTTTTGTGAGTAGACTTTTAGCAGTGGGATTAATGATGGTACATGGTATATGTATTTAAAAATTTCATTGGATGTTGCTTCCTCTACCTACCCAAGATGCTGTTCATGAGCCTGTTTCCTTACACTCTTGCCCAAACTGGCAGGTAGCTGACTTTTTTGTCTCTTCCAACCTTAAGAGGAAGATGTCATCTCGTAGTTTAATTTGCTGGTGACTCAGACGGTAAAGAATCTCCCTGCAATGCAGGAGACCCAGCTTTGATCCCTAGGTTGGGCAGATCCCCTGGAGAAGGGAATGGCTACCCACTCCCTTGAGAATTCTTGCCTTGAGAAGTTCCATGGACCGAGGAGCCTGGCGGGCTACAGTCTGTGGGATCACAAAGAGTTAGACACAGCTGAGCGACTTTCACAGTTTAATTTGCATTTCTTTATGAGGCAGAAAATCCTTTTTTAATTTGCTGATTCTTTATGTTTCTTTTTTAAATAAACTGTTTATATCCTTTGCCTCTTTTTCAAAAATTTTTTCCCCTGTTGTATGAGCTCTAAGGCGGCGGGGGCGGGGTGGGGGGGAATTGGCCCTTTATATGCCTTATGTGTTGCAGATATTTATCCAGCCTATTACTTAGTCTACTTTGTTATTTCAACTTTATGTAGTCAAACTTATCCTTACTGGCGTTTGTAAATATTGACCTTGTCAGTGAGATTCTATGTACTACAATAGAATTTTAGGCTAGACCTGTTTAGATTTACCTGAAACTTTTAATGAAAATTTGCCATATAGTTTGTTATTCAGTCACTAAGTCACGTCTGACTTTTTGTGACCCCGTGGACTATAGCGCACCAGGCTCCTCTGTGTACCACTATCTCTTGGAGTTGGCTCAAATTCATCTTGATCAAAATTCCAGCAGGTTTTTCTCATAGAAATAGAAAAACTGATGCTAAAATTAATGTGGAAATGTTAAAGATAAAAAAATAGCCAGAATAATCTTGAAAGAGAACAAATTTGGAGAATTTATACTATATTTGATTTTCAGATATATTAGAAAACTACAATAATTAAGAAAGTGTTATAGACTTAAGATCGATAGAACAGATTCAGTTCAGTTCAGTCACTCTGTTGTGTCTGACACTCTGCAACACCATGAAATGCAGCATGGCAGGCTTCCCTGTCCTTCATTATCTCCCAGAGTTTGCTCAAATTCATGTCCATTGGGTCAGTGATGCCATCCAACCATCTCATCCTCTGTAGCCCCCTTCTTCTCTTGCTTTTAATCTTTCCCAGCATCAGGGTCTTTTCCAGTTAGTCAGCTCTTCATATCAGGTGGCCACAGTATTGGAGCTTCAGCTTCAGCAACAGTCCTTCCAGTGATTATTCAGAGTTAATTTCCTTTAGGATTGACTGGTTTGATCTCCAGTCCAAGGGACTCTCAAGAGTTCTCTTCAGCACCACAATTCAAAAGCATCAATTCTTTGGCTCTCAGCCTTCTTTGAGATAGTTCCTTACTAATATCAGAAAAGATTGGTGTCATAAGTGTAATATTATCATACTATATATGACAATATTTTTTTCTTTATATACAGATCAAGCCTCTGAAATTCAGGTGACAATGATGCTCACTGAAAGTTGTAAGCTCCGAGGTCTGCATCACAGGTGAGAGCAGAAACCACTCAGCATTTAAGTGTTAGGTATACTTGGTAACATAGTATGCTATGTTTTTTAAAAATGTTATACTGTGTTCTTAATTGAAAGCCTTTTTGGAATAGCTTAATTTTTTTCTTGAATATAAAAATGAAATGCATGCTCATTGCACAAAATTTAAAAACATAATAAAATGTAAAGAAGAGTATATAAGCTCACATCTAGATAATTATAGCTGAGCTTTCAGGAAAGGGCTAATATTTATGTGTATATTTCCCTTTAAAAAGTAGGATAATGATATACGTATGCTAAAAACATATTTGTTAGGAAATTTTGCGCATCTAGAGCAGGGGTTCCCAGGCCTGTTAGGAACTGGGCTGCTCAACAGGAAGTGAATGGTGGGTGATCTAGCAAAGCTTCATCTCCCGCTCCCCATTGCTCAGTTACCACCTGAATCCCCCCGCCCCCGCCACATCTGTGGATAAATTGTCTTCCACAAATGCAGTCCCTGGTGCCAAACAGGTTGGGGACCTCCAATGTAGAGTACCAAAGACCAGAATATAACACCAATAAGCCCACAGCTTAAATTCATTGATAGTTTACATTTTGCCGTTTGTGCTGTGCATGCGTATGTATCATTCATTTATTTAGATAGATATAGGTAGATAGGTACTTGTGACTGTGGAAATATTTTAAAATTGGATATCTCAGCACTTTTAATGCATTTCCAGCATGCATTTTTCTAAAACCTTGAGAATATTTTCCTACCAAATCACAATACTATTATCTTTAATAAGGTTAGCATCCTTCTTGTTATAGCAAAACAATGTATTTAACTTTTCATGTAAGTAACTATATAGATTCATATCCATATTTTAAAAGACTACTTGTAGTTCATTAAATAGTGCATCAAATTTTATTTAACCAGTCTCTTATCATTAGTATGATTTTTTTTAAAGATACATATAGTTCTATTATATGAAGAAAAATTTTTTAAAGCTTGGTAGCAGTCCTTTTCCAGAGCTATAACAAGATATTCTAACTTCTGAGCCAAAAGGGGCATAATTATAGTATCACATTATGTAGCGGTATCATTGTTTGGGCAACGTGTTTGTTGTTGTTTTAAAGCACTGTACAGAGTCAGTTTAATTTGTGTGCCTACTGGAAATTTGGTCACATATGTTTGAAAAATGGGAGGATGACCATCCTTATTGGAAGATATTTATAGACTTCTAGGAAAAAATAAAGTAATATGTGCAAAAGGCATTATACATTGTAATTTCTGTGTACTTTGAGCAGTTACTTGAGTTCTGCAAAAAAATGACTGTGCAGTTTTATTTTTGAATTTTATTTATACTTCAAAAGAATTTGAGGATATAAAAAGGCAGCTATAGTAAGATCAGAAAAATGGTAATGAAAATGAAACTGAGTTTTTTGGCATTGTGATGCTGGAGAAGCCAACAATAAGGAGACAAAGCAACTCTTAGCTTCTGGGCAAGCAAGGATGAAGGAAGTATTAGAATTTGTTAAATCTCAGTATCAGAAGAGAAGGAAATGTACATGTTTCCTGGTGGAGAAAAGATTTTCTGGCTTCATACTCTGAGACAGATGTCTCATTAGGTTTATCATCTATTTGGGACATTGATTAAGTTATTGAACATCAAAAATAAAGCAGCCAGATACTTTTGAAAAAAATTGACCACTCAGTAATGAGGGGCTAAAAATGTCCTTTTGAAGGATTAAAGTCGTGTACTTTTAAGAATATTACCTTCCACTGGCCTGATTCACTGATTTAATCCAAGAATAGAACTCATTTGAAGAGGAATGGATAGATAACTCACTGCTTAGATTATATTTTCTGAAAAAAGCTACATTTTATTTCCTCTGAGTAACAAGATAAGAACTGGGTAATGATGAACTGGGAAATGTTCTTGTTGACAGTGTTGGGAGTACTTTATCATGCTGACCCTCGGGCGAAGAACCAAAATGTTAAATACTAGTGTATAATATTAACCTAATACTTAGGTACTTAGCTAGTATTCTTACCCTGATGAAAGATCTGTACCACATCAGCACAGAAGTGGGTGGCAGGGATAAAAATAGACAAAGCCAGAATTTTCTCATGAAGCAGTTTTATATCCATGGTGGCCCAAAGGTGCTTTGGCTGACAAATTGTTCACAGCAAGCATTTGTAGCATTTTCTCAGGCAGCTTTAAGCTACAGGATTTTAGCATCCAACTAGGATGAATTAGTAGCCACAAGATACCCTTTGGAGAAGGAAATGGCACCCCATTCCAGTATTCTTGCCTGGAGAATCCTGTGGACGGAGGAGCCTGGTGGGCTGTTGTTCATGGGGTCACACAGAGTCGGATACGACTGAAGTGACTTAGCAAGATATGCTTAGATGGTGGAATGGGATTACTTACTGAATTAGGGTTATTTGTTACTGCACGTTCAGTGATTAGGGCCAGTCTTATAAAGATGGGTTATGGTTTGATCCTGATTAATTGCTCTTTCCAGTCATAAAGTGATACCAGGACTCCTAGGTTTTAAATTAGCAAAACACATTGTTATATGTAGAACATATATGGTTCTTTCTACTCATGGTAGGAATTTATTTCATTTATAAGGGGACTAGGATCTACAAACATTTCTTTTTGACCCCTGATGTCTAGACTATCAAAAAATTAGAGATACCAAGGGAACATTTCATGCAAAGATGGGCACAATAAAGGACAGCAATGTCATGGACCTAACAGAAGCAGAAGATATTAAGACGAGGTGGCAAGAATACACAGAAGAACTGTACAAAAAAGATCTTCATGACCCAGATAACCATGATGGTGTGAACACTCACCTAGAGCCAGACATCTTGGAATGCGAAGTCGAATGCTGAGAAGACTCAGCAGTGGCCACAGGACTGGAAAAGGTCAATTTTCATTCCAATCACAAAGAAGGGCAATGCCAAAGAACGTTCAAACTACTGCACAATTGCACTCATCTCACACGCTAGCAAAGTGATGCTCAAAATTCTCCAAGCCAGTCATCAACAGTACATGAACCATGAAATTCCATATGTTCCAGGCTGGATTTAGAAAAGACAGAGGAACCAGAGTTCAAATAGCCAAGATCCATTGGATCATCGAAAAACATCTACTTCATTAATTACACCAAAGCCTTTGTGTAGATCACAACAGGCTTGGGAAAATTCTTCAAGATATGGGAATACCAGACCACCTGACCTGCCTCCTGAGAAATCTGTATGCAGGTCAGGAAGCAACAGTTAGAACCAGACAATGGACTGGTTCCAAATAGGAAAAGGAGTACATCAAGGCTGTATATTGTCACCCTGCTTATTTAACTTATACGTGGAGTACATCATGCGAAATACTGGGCTGGATAAAGCACAAGCTGGAATCAAGATTGCTGGGAGAAATATCTATAATCTCAGATATGCCGATGACACCACCCTTATGGCGGAAAGTGAAGAAGAAATGAAGAGCCTCTTGATGAAAATGAAAGAGAAGAGTGAAAAAACTGGCTTGAAACTCAACATTCAGAAAATGAAGATCATGGCATCTGGTCCCATCACTCCATGGCAAATAGATGGAGAAACAATGGAAACAGTGTCAGGCTTTATTTTCTTGGGCTCCAAAATCACTGCAGATGGTGACTGCAGCCATGAAATTAAAAGACTTGCTCCTTGGGAGAAGCTGTGACCAACCTAGATAGCATATTAAAAAGCAGAGACATTACCTTGCTGACAAAGGTCTGTCTAGCAAAGCTATGGTTTTTCCAGCAGTCATGTATGGATGTGAGAGTTGGACTATAAAGAAAGCTGAGCACTGAAAAATTGTTGCTTTTGAACTATGGTGTAGAAGACTCTTGAGAGTCCCTTGGACTGTAAGAAGATCAAACTAGTTGATCCTAAAGGAAATCAGTCCTGAGTATTCATTGGAAGGACTGATGCTGAGGCTGAAGCTCCAATACTTTGGCCACCTGACGTGAAGAACTGACTCATTGGAAAAGACCCTGATGCTGGGAAAGATTGAAGGCAGGAGGAGAGGGGGACGACAGAGGATGAGATGGTTGGATGGCATCACCGACTTGATGGACGTGAGTTTGAGCACTCCAGGAGTTGGTGAGGGACAG
The DNA here is from genome assembly GCA_006410935.1 of Redunca redunca. Classification (NCBI taxonomy): domain Eukaryota; kingdom Metazoa; phylum Chordata; class Mammalia; order Artiodactyla; family Bovidae; genus Redunca; species Redunca redunca. The sequence continues at coordinate 33,840 of SJYQ01095395.1, forward strand.
GGAATCTTGGTGTGCTGCAGTCCATAGGGTTGCAAAGAGTCGGACACAACTGAGCGACTGAACTGAACTGTCTAGTCTGCTAATGGCTATGTGTATGCATTTGTTTATTCATTGTTTTGTTCTCCTTTATAAAGTGCCCATTTTGCACTTGGAACACTGCCAGGCATGAGGGTTAAAAATGAGATAATGATCTTTATTGATCAGATTATAGAATTTATCAAGCAAACTCAATATAGCCTGGTTTCTGATTTTACCTTTTTTAAAAAACTAGGTTTGGTATGTAATTCATCATGTTTACTTCATTTTTTACCTTCTATGATTAAGAGTTGTAAAGGACTGAAATATTTTAAAGCATTTTGAAATTCTGTTCTCTCCTTTTTCCAGTGGAATTTTTGAGAATAATTTTTATTGTAAGTTAAAATAGCTGTATAAATAAAAGATAGCTATCAGTTTACTTAAATTCCATTAGGACTGTTTCATAAAAAGTACTTGAGCTATTTTTCTTGTGGTTTGACTCTCCATAGGCCCAAGAGTGCCTGATGAATGCCTCACGGCTCTCACTCTGCAGGCCCACTCGGCAAGATGGAGAATTGTACTAGTTCTTGTCTCGACTCCCCCCGGAACCTACCTTTCCTTTATACACCTGCTTCTGCTCCCATCCGCTCTTTTTACAGATCCCAGACCTTCCTCTTTATCATCTTTCCCTTTATAAATTGGGCAAAATGAAGAGCAGCCATCTGTTCTTTGAAACATTTTTGTGCAGCTTGTTATTTCTCCTGGAGGGCTTTTAAATAAAGGGTAAATGCTTTGATCTCATCCAGCAACCTTACTGTGCTTGAGTCAGAGTCCTTTAACTCTGCTCAGTGAATTTCAGTCATTAAGAAAGGAGCAGAAAAATAATTTTGAAAGTTGAATAGATCGGACAGCCCTTTCACATACCTCTGAAGTCATAGTAGGTTCACTTAAACCTGAGTGCACACCTGTTCATTTTTTCCACTTTTATTGAGAAATTATTGACATATCACTGTATAAGTTTCAAACATAGAGCATGATGATTTATATATATTGTGAAATGATTACTGCAGTACATTCAGCTAACATTATCTTCTTATATAGATACAATAAAAGGGAAAGAATAAAGAAAAAAAGTTTCTTCCTTGTGATGAGAGCTCTTAGGTTTACTCCAACCACTTTCCTGTATATTCTACAGCAGTGTTAGCTGTAGTCATCAGGTTGGCTCAGAGGGTAGAGTGTCTGCCTGCAATGCAGGAGACCCGGGTTCAATCACTGGGTTGGGAAGATCCCCTGGAGAAGGAAATGGCAACCCACTCCAGTATTCTTGCCTGGAGAATCCCATGGACAGAGGAGCCTGGCGGGCTACAGCCTGTGGGGTCGCAAAGAGTCGGACACGACTGAGCGACTTCACCTCAGTACTTAAAATGGGAAGTCTGTACCTTTTGATCACCTCCCTCTAATCCTCTTGCTGCAGTCATTTTAGGATGTATGGGACTTGGTGTGAAAAGAAGCTCTGTCTTGCTCCTCTGGTAGGGAATATCCAATGATTCAGGGGAAATCAGGGTTTTAGAATCAGTTGAAGACTTGACTTTTTCCTTCATGTGCTTGCTGTTCTTGGCAGATAGCCTTATCATTTACCCCTGCATGGATTGCCTCCCCTGTGAAGTGGAGCTAATCATTGCTGCCACTCCCAGGCTGTAATACAAGCAAGAAGCCTTACAGAGAGGTTACCACATACAAGTTTACTGATCTAGTCTTCATTTTCCTGGCTCCACAGGTTCAGTGCTTTCCGTCTTAGTAGCTCCTGCACAGCAGAAGGGGGGCCCATAGCTTTCACTTGTGCACTTATTTAGGCCAAAATTATGTGACTATGGTTTTAATAAATATATACTCAATTGAAACAATGTGGGAAATACAGAAAAGCAAGGTAGGAATGATCTAAAGTCCCACAACTCAGACAACAACTCTTGGCACATTTTTGTGCAGAGTTTTATTATTTTTCTACTATATTTGTAATTATCCTGCAAGTGTGTGAATTCTGTATCTTGCTTTCCTATCATGTAAGCTTTTACTCATATTCTCATAGCATCTCTTTGTGACTATTTGTTTTGTGTACTAGCCTATTATTTGGCTGTACTTTCTTACTTTTGGACAATCATGTTGTTTGCAACTTTTTACTAATAATCCTGCATTAACTATCCTTGTTCATATAGCTTTATGTTAAATAATGTTTCCTTATTAATATGCTTCAGAGAAGGCAATGGCACCCCACTCCAGTACTCTTGCTTGGAAAATCCCATGGATGGAGGAGCCTGGTGGGCTGCACTCCATGGGGTCGCTAAGAGTTGGACACGACCGAGCAACTTCACTTTTCACGTTCATTCACTGGAGAAGGAAATGGCGACCCACTCCAGTGTTCTTGCCTGGAGAATCCCAGGGACGGGGGTGCCTGGTGGACTGCCGTCTATGGGGTTGCACAGAGTCGGAAATGACTGAAGCAACTTAGCAGATTAATACGCTTAGAGACAATTTTCTAAGTCAAGGAGGAGAAGTGTTTTTAAGGTTGTTATTTGGTGTTATTTTTTAGATATTCATTAAATGCTTATTTCTGTGGCACAGAATACAAAGCATTGGGTATTTTAAAAAGTTCACTTTAGTTTTTGCCATCTAGGAATTTTCAGCTTAGTGGGGGAAATGAGGTATTAATAATTATGTAAAAAGTTATATAACTTTGGCAAAAATTATTTCCAGTACCAATGGAAGAGATGTCACTAGGCAGAGGATGTATGTATTTATGTCTGCCCTGGAGATTTTAAAAGGAACAAGTTTTTTTTTTTTTTTTAAATTACATGCTTGGCTTTTTGCATATCACAGCAACTTTTTATGGTTGGAGGTGTCCCTATGTTAGAGGTGTGGAAACTGAGGCCAAGAAAGATGGTCACACAGACAGTAAATGGTAAATTTAGGATTTAGAAATCTCATGTGAACTGCTAAGAACTCTTTGGCTTTGTGAGATAGTTTCAGGCTCTTGATTATCATATTCTTTTCTGTAGACTGCATTGGGGCCCTTTTTTTCCTAAGTGTTGATAATGAACCAAGTAAGCTATTATCATATGCTCATCATCAAGTCATCTTTTGGGTCTCTCCGATTACCCTTTAGAGTAACGATTTAGTGTGGCTAGAGTAGTATCTTAGAAGAATCTAGTCCACAGGAAACAGCTTTTGAGTTTTTTGCCTATCAAGAAAGTGGATACATGGGAAGCATTAAAGTCTGTTCTAAAAGAGCTTTATAATTTTACATTTTAAATGGTTATTGTTTTTAAATAAGTTTGAGATTTTCTTGTTTTCTTTTAGGTTATCTGTATTTTACTACTTTTAATTAAAAATAGCCCCCTGAAGTTTCAGATTTCACTTGTGTTCTCCTGATTTCTTATTATTTTATAGAAATCTTCTTCCTATTACCAATGTGTGTATAGAAGAAGGAGAAAAGCCCATGGTGATATTGCCTTACATGAATTGGGGGAATCTTAAATTGTTTTTACGGCAGTGCAAATTAGTAGAGGCCAATAATCCGCAGGTGAGAAAAATTTGCCCAAATACCAATTATTTGCCAGTAGCTTCTAAATAATATCTTTGAAAGTAGATGTTAACATTGTTGAATGCAAACTGTTTAGAAGTCTTCAAAAAGAAACACACTGAACCAGAAGGTGTTGCTAACCTGTTGATTTAGAGGAAGATGGTTTGTGATTCCTGTCTTGAGGCTGGTGCTGAAGGTTTTCCCTGTGTAACCATGTGTGTTATTCATAACCACCTCAGACCCTCTGTAACGCTATCTCAGTCATTTTCCTGATAATTCTTTGAAGGTACTTGCACTAGATCTTTCTTGTAGAAATGAAACTAGACCGTACAGAGGTTGTACTCCCCCCAGAAAACTGGTGATAGCCAGAGGTATACATTGTGGGGAATAATTTGATAACCAGGATTTCCAACAAGTTGTTGGAGGCTGTGTCCATCAGCATCATGGGGGGGAAAAATTCATTCCTTAACCTACAGTATGGGCACCCTGGCTTTAGAGAGCACATCAGAGTTAGCTGTAAACTTGCATTAGTTTGAAAATGGTCCCTATTCCCATAGGAACTTCCTATAAAATAACAAGTTATTTAATTATAAACATTAGAAATATTACCTGGAGAATTCAGCATTCATTGATCAGATATTTATTGAGCCACTGTTGTATATTTCTGGATGTTGGGGTGATATGCCTAACAGATGAGAGATAGTAAACTAAATGGTCAACAGTAAGGACTATAGTAGATATAAGTATAAGTATATAGTAGATATAAGTATAGTAGATATAAGTAGATATAAGTATAAGAATATGGAAACATATTCTTAGTTAAGAAGTAGCTTCTTAAAACTCAGTGTGCAGGTATAAAGTATTTGGGGATAGAGTAAGATGTGGGATGAAATAAACAACTACCATCAATGTTTTTGTGCTAACCATAAGCATTGTCATTTTCTGTTACCTCAGGCAATTTCTCAACAAGACCTGGTCCACATGGCTATTCAGATTGCCTGTGGAATGAGCTATCTGGCCAGAAGGGAAGTCATCCACAAAGACCTGGCTGCTAGGAACTGCGTGTAGGTGCTCTGACTTCTCACTGTGGTTTGATGTTTAGCGCTCCCTGGATTTGGGGTTCTCTCGAGGAGTCACAGTGGGAATTGTGTTGTATTGAAGAGTGACTGTGTTGCTTATTTTTCTCAACATGCTGATTGTATTTGATGTTCATGTCTTTCTTTTTCAGCATTGATGACACACTTCAAGTTAAGATCACAGACAATGCCCTCTCTAGAGACTTGTTCCCCATGGACTATCATTGTTTGGGAGACAATGAAAACAGGCCGGTTCGGTGGATGGCTCTTGAAAGTCTGGTTAATAATGAGTTCTCCAGCGCTAGTGATGTGGTAAGTGCTGAGACGCCCATATAGCAACAAAATGTGGAAGAGGCTCCAAACACGTTTAGAGTGTTTTCCACTTTTTTAAATTTAGTATCTGTTCCCCCCAATTTTTTATTCAGAAAGCAAGTGTAGTTAGCTCCCTGTCAGCTGATTTGTGGAGACAAGCTGCGACCCAAACTGTGGGACCATCACTGTGTGTAATCTCATTCCATCCTCACAATAACCTGTGAGAGAGATATAGACACCATCCCAGTTTTAAAGGTAGTGATATTGAAGATAGGCTATTTAATTCTCCGAGTGACCAAGTGGCTGTCAGATAGTAAAGATTTATTGTTTTCTTTTTTTTCCCCCAAATGACCTCTTCCAGGTTTTATGGCCTATATAATTTATAATTCCCCAGATGTCACTCTCTTCCCTCTTGTCAGTGTCTAGGTGGTTCTGTCATTCAAGGAGATCCTATAGTAGGATCCTTTAAACTTAGTGATGTATAGTTTCAGAAGCCACATTTATTGCTGTGTATTTTGCAGCTATTTTAATTGTTTTTAATTTCTGTCACGTTTTAGTTGGATTTGGAAAATTGATTTTCTGTCTCTTGTTCAGTGTGCTTTATTATTATAGCTGAATGTTTAGAGATTAGGTAAAACTTCGGCTTACAAGTCCCCTGATCAACCGGGATCTGTTAGTTTTGCATGTAAAATTTTGTAGGGTAATTTGCTTCAAAGTTTCAGCTGTAAAAATCGGACTTACCATATCATCGTATCCTGGGCCTCAGCGATTTGTTTATAATATAGGGTTACCCTTTTACTAAGTGTGTCGTTTAAGGACTTCTCATTTAATACACACTTTTTTTCAGTGTATTAGTGTCCTGTGATTGCTGTTGTTATACCCTTGGTGGTAAAACAGCAGAGATTTATTCTCTCACAATTGAATTCCGGAAGTCACATGTTTGAAATCAGAGTGTAGGCAGGACCATGCTCCCTCCAGAGCTGCTAAGGGAGAAACTTCCCGTGCCTCTTCCAGCTTCTGGTGGCTGTTGGCACTCCTTGGCTTGTGGTTGCATCTCTCTGCTCCATGTTCGTATCATCTTATGCTCCGTGTGCTTGTCTCTCAAACTCCCTCTGCCTCTCTTACAGTGATAGGTGTGATTGAGTTTAGACTCACCTCAAGATCCAGAAGTTACTACTGTCAAGGTCCTTAATTTAATCACATCTTTTGTCGTATAAGGTGATGTTTATAGGTTTCAGGGATTAGAATGTGGACATATCTTTGTTGCCACCATTCAATCCACCCCTCAGTAATTGAAGTTATTTAATATTTCCTTGTTGAAGGCAGGTATTCCAGTTTAAAACCTTTGAAATGAGAATGGTTTATTTGGGGAGAAACCCTCTCTTGTTATTATAATCTTTTACTTAAAATTTGTTTTTTCTTTGTCAGAAGTTAGGTTGGCTATTTGATATATTGTGCCTTTCTGCAAACCAAGCGTCTTGACAGAATGTACTCACTTGATGTGAATGAACAATTTACATATGTACTTTTTAAAGGTTTTTTTTTTCCCCTGTAAATGAAGGTCTTTCATTATGCATATCTACAAAAATTTTAACTTAATTTAAAGTCAGCTACTCTCTGGAAAAAAAAAGTAAAACAACTTATCTGACACTTGTCAGATGGGCAGAGTGAATATGGATGATGGGGCCTTCCCTGGTGGTCCAGTGGCTACGACTCTGTGCTCCCAGTGCAGGGGCCCAGTTGCGATCCCTGGTCAGGGAGCTAGATCCCACATGGCGAAACTAACAGTTCGCAGGCTACAACTCAAGATCCCGCATGATGCAACTAAGACCCAGGGCAGCCAAATAAAAATAAATATTTAAAAAAATATGGATGATGATCAGAAGGATGTTTTCTGCTTCATGGAGCAGCTGCAAAGGTTAATAGTGGATAGAAACTAGCTTCATGTTGCCACAGTCTTTCCCAGCCAGAGGCGTGGGTTCTGCTGGAGAATGGGTGGAAGTGGGAGAAATAAATGCTGATTCTTAGACACTGAGGGTTCAGCTTGTATGCAGTGGGGAACTAGGTCTAGTCTGTTCTTCCAGAGCTGTGATAATAAAACTTCTCTAACTTTAATGTCACACAGTTAAAATTCCAAGTAAAGCAGTACAGATACACGAAGCAGCTTACATAACTCCATAGTTATGTAAAGAGAACCTGGACTTCTTTGCAGGGAAGGAGGGGTCGCTTTTTTGTTTTTTATGCTTGTGTTTCTCAAATGATGCTTTTAGAAAGGAAGGCAGAATTTAGGCGAGCGCATAGCTGCTGTATTGAATGACAGTAAGGACCAGTTATATGCAAGTGCTTGTTCTTTAGGTTGCCAAACCCGTGTTCAGAAGTTCTGGATAGTAGATGAANGCGATTTGTTTATAATATAGGGTTACCCTTTTACTAAGTGTGTCGTTTAAGGACTTCTCATTTAATACACACTTTTTTTCAGTGTATTAGTGTCCTGTGACTGCTGTTGTTATACCCTTGGTGGTAAAACAGCAGAGATTTATTCTCTCACAATTGAATTCCGGAAGTCACATGTTTGAAATCAGGGTGTAGGCAGGACCATGCTCCCTCCAGAGCTGCTAAGGGAGAAACTTCCGTGCCTCTTCCAGCTTCTGGTGGCTGTTGGCACTCCTTGGCTTGTGGTTGCATCTCTCTGCTCCATGTTCGTATCATCTTATGCTCCGTGTGCTTGTCTCTCAGAACTCCCTCTGCCTCTCTTACAGTGATAGGTGTGATTGCGTTTAGACTCACCTCAAGATCCAGAAGTTACTACTGTCAAGGTCCTTAATTTAATCACATCTTTTGTCGTATAAGATGATGTTTATAGGTTTCGGGGATTAGAATGTGGACATATCTTTGTTGCCACCATTCAATCCACCCCTCAGTAATTGAAGTTATTTAATATTTCCTTGTTGAAGGCAGGTATTCCAGTTTAAAACCTTGAAATGAGAATGATTTATTTGGGGAGAAACCCTCTCTTGTTATTATAATCTTTTACTTAAAATTTGTTTTTTCTTTGTCAGATGTTAGGTTGGCTATTTGATATATTGTGCCTTTCTGCAAACCAAGCGTCTTGACAGAATGTACTCACTTGATGTGAATGAACAATTTACATATGTACTTTTTAAAGGTTTTTTTTTTCCCCTGTAAATGAAGGTCTTTCATTATGCATATCTACAAAAATTTTAACTTAATTTAAAGTCAGCTACTCTCTGGAAAAAAAAAGTAAAACAACTTATCTGACACTTGTCAGATGGGCAGAGTGAATATGGATGATGGGGCCTTCCCTGGTGGTCCAGTGGCTACAACTCTGTGCTCCCAGTGCAGGGGCCCAGTTGCGATCCCTGGTCAGGGAGCTAGATCCCACATGGCGAAACTAACAGTTCGCAGGCTACAACTCAAGATCCTGCATGATGCAACTAAGACCCAGGGCAGCCAAATAAAAATAAATATTTAAAAAAATATGGATGATGATCAGAAGGATGTTTTCTGCTTCATGGAGCAGCTGCAAAGGTTAATAGTGGATAGAAACTAGCTTCATGTTGCCACAGTCTTTCCCAGCCAGAGGCGTGGGTTCTGCTGGAGAATGGGTGGAAGTGGGAGAAATAAATGCTGATTCTTAGACACTGAACCCTGAGGGTTCAGCTTGTATGCAGTGGGGAACTAGGTCTAGTCTGTTCTTCCAGAGCTGTGATAATAAAACTTCTCTAACTTTAATGTCACACAGTTAAAATTCCAAGTAAAGCAGTACAGATACACGAAGCAGCTTACATAACTCCATAGTTATGTAAAGAGAACCTGGACTTCTTTGCAGGGAAGGAGGGGTCGCTTTTTTGTTTTTTATGTTTGTGTTTCTCAAATGATGCTTTTAAAAAGGAAGGCAGAATTTAGGCAAGCGCATAGCTGCTGTATTGAATGACAGTAAGGACCAGTTATATGCAAGTGCTTGTTCTTTAGGTTGCCAAACCTGTGTTCAGAAGTTCTGAATAGTAGATGAAATACCAGTTTCTACACTAAGCAAAACTGTTTTCATGGGGGCGAAAGTTGAGTTTAACTTTGGTGTTAGAACATAATTCTAAAACATAATATCGGTTGAATTAGAGCTGTATGGTTTTCAAATTCACCCCTGTAGTAGGAAAGCCTACATATGAACACTTGAATGCAGACAAGTAAAAGAAACTTCCCTTACATTTTCTTTGAAAATATCATTCCATAGTTGATTTAAAGGATTAATTCATTCATCTCCTTTGGATGTTAATATTCTTTTCAGTGGTTGATTTTGAAATTTTATGATTTTATTACTCATTGAAATATAGCATAGTTGCCTTAGCAGACATGAGGTGGCAGTCATGGTGAACTCAAAACTAGTCTAACAGGCAGGAAACCCGAAGATATTTCTGAGGTTACAGTCTTCAGGAATGCCATGTAACTTCAAGAGACTGGGGATTGTTTGATTATTCTCTTAGAAAAATTTTCAGAGGGGTATGCATGATGGTACTGTTTGCTTGCACAATGAAAACCCCCAAATATGCCTGCTTAACTTAATGTATCTGCTTATTTCTGTGTAAGTATTCCATTGTATATTTAAGCCGTATTAGGGAATTTTTTAAGGAGATATTTTTAGTAACACTTATTGCATATTTCACAGGAACTCCAGAGTAAAAATTAGATGATACACTTAACTAATGAGGTTTCGTTAATAATACATTTCTAACCAATATGATCTACATCTCTTTAGCTTGGTACACTGTGCTGTATTAGCTGGCAAAGTCCATGTAGAGCATACATTGCTTAGTTAAGCAAGTATTTCAAAATCATAGGATCAGTTATTCTTACTGTTATGATATTTTACATACTGGTGGCTCAGAGGTTAAAGCGTCTGCCTACGATGCGGGAGACCTGGGTTCAATCCCTGGGTTGGGAAGATCCCCTGGAGAAGGAAATGGCAACCCACTCCAGTATTCTTGCCTGGAGAATACCATGGACGGAGGAGCCTGGTGGGCTACAGTTCACAGGATCGCAAAGGGTCGGACACGACCGAGCGACTTCACTACTCACTACTATACGATATTTTACAAATTTTACAAGAGTTCATATATAAGAACTTGCCTTCCGTCAGGATAGAGTCATACCAAATACCCTGTTACTTGATGACTTGATAGCTTTATTTTTAAAAATCACCACAGTCTTACTGGTAAGAAGCTTAAAAGGAAAATTACTTTAAAATCATCTCTACTTTTAGTGTGTCTTAGCATAAACTTGAAATATCTGTGTGACCCAAGTTCTTCGGAGCAGTATGATAGTGAGCATACCCATCGATTTACATTTAACATGGTCAGATCCTAAAAGGTTCAGATTTTTCTTCTTTAGATTCTTATAATGTCATTTCTTTTAAGATAGATATATTTTCCCCTTAAGTATCTTTTGTCTTGGATAATTGAGATTGAAAGGAATGGAAATACCTTTCTGTTTCCTATGACTCTGATGGGACTTAGTGTAAAAATCTAGCCTTTCAGTTTTGTGAGATTGAATATTTTTTGAATTCTTATATTAAAGCACACGTGTTAAATTGCCTTTTAACTTTGGTATTGAAAGTGTATAATCATGTATTCTGATCCCACTTTTCCTTTATGGATGGAGTTGGTTGTGTTTTTTTAATTTTGAAATTTTTTATTTTATATTGGCATATAGCCATTTGATAATGTTGTGATAGTTTTGGGTGGACAGCAAAAGGACTCAGCCATACATATACATGTGTCCATTCTCCTGGAGTTGGGATTTTAAAAAAACTACATTTAACAGTCTACTTTTGGGCTGTAAAACTTCATTCAGAGTCATAAGTAATGTAACCTCCCTTCCCACCAGAATATCTATGTGTGTAAAATACCTGTTTTAGCTATTAATGTAACATCTAACAAATGATATTACTGCCTTGGAAGGGACATTTTCTCTGCCCTTTAAAAGACCCTTAATATTTTTTGCATTCCTTTATATTTAAAAGTTCTCCTTGGAAATACATTAATGTCTTCCATCTTAAAAATAATACATTGCATTTCTGGCTTGTGTTTTAACAGTTTTTACTGGAAGGATTCAATATTTCACTATGTCGACATTCTTATAATGTTAATATAAGCTTTTAACTGTTGAAGGTAGGAAATATGCACAATTAGATTTGACTAGTTATAAATCTGTAATATTATTCTAAGATATGATGTCATCCTAACCATTCTTAAGAATTTCTGGATATTGTTTTTATTCTGTTTTCATCAGATGTGGTACTGCCATAGATTTTTTGTGTGTGTGTGTGTGACTTGCTTTTCCTTTATTTGAGAACAGATTTTTTGATTTATGTCTTCTTTGAATTATTTAGCTAATTATAGTAGCTATTATAATTCTGCTAAGAGGCTACCTTCTATTAAGAGACAAATGCAATCAGGAATGCACAATTAAGAGTTTTTCATGCTAGTTTTCTTGTCCTTGAGGTATTACATGGTGTTTAAAAAGCATTTTCTTGGGAAAAACAAATCAAGGAAATGATTTCCATGCTGGTCTTATCAGTGTAGTTTGTGGCAATGAGGAGATCCTTTAGGGTATTTGAACAGCTAGGGTGCAGGGCATATGAAAAGTGGGCTTCCCTGGTGGCTCAGATGGTAAAGAATCTGCCTGCAATACGAGAGACCTGACTTTGATCCCTGGGTTGGGAAGACTGTCTGGAGAAGGGAATGGTAACCCACTCCAGTAATCTTGCCAGGAAAGTCCCATGGCCAGAGGAGCCTGGCAGACTGTGGTCCATGGGGTTGCAAAGAGTCGGACATGGCTGAGTGATAACACTTTCACTTTTTACACATGAAAATGTATTCATTGACATTATTTTTTTTGTGAACATTAGAGATTATTTCTAGAAGAAGGAGAGAAATCTGTAAGTAATCCAGATATTCTGTTTGGTGTAGAGTGCTTCTTAAATTACTCCTGTTTGCCCAGTGCCATGGAAAGTCACTGCCACAGTCCTGAACAGACTCAAGCAGGAGAAACTCATGCTCGTAATATGGCCAGGAAGAGTGGTCTTCTGAACTGTTGTGCTACTGTGGTATCAGAGAGAGTGCTCTAGTTTTCAGAGAAGGCTTATTATTTCTAAAAGAACAGAAAATGTTCCATTTTATGCTATTCCCTCATTATTAATTTTTGAATAATACTTAAGAGTCCCATTACTTATTTTGTTTCCATAATGGTTGACCTTTTATACATCAGCAATCTTACAGATGTATTTTTTATTTATTTTTGGTTGCACTGGATCTTCGTTGCTTTGCGCAGGTTTTCTTTAGTTGCAGTGAGCGGGGGCTGTTCGCTAGTCACACCGTGTAAGCGTCTCACTGAGGTGGCATTTCTTGTCGCAGGGCACAGGCTCTAGGCTTTAGCAGTTGCAGCACGCGGGCTCAGTAGTTGTGGTGCACGAGCTCAGTTGCTCTGTGCATGTGAAATCTTTCCAGACCGGGGATGGAACCTGTGTCCTCTGCACTGGCAGGTGGATTCTTAACCACTGTACCACCAGGGATATCCTGGACTTATTATTTAAATATCAAATTTATATTAAGATGAATTGGTTAAAAGATGTTAGGAAAAAGCGGGAGAAATGAAAAGATCATTGCAACATTAGGAAATAAGGATTTAAAGTTTAATATTGACATTAAGAAAAATATTGTTTACTTTTATGAAACGGTCCTAATATTTCCTGAGAATGAGGAATAAGTAGACTTACTTTGGGAACAGTTAACATAGTTTCAGAGTGACCAGTTCTTGTCTTGTGATCGAGTAGTTGCCCTCAATACATTTTCTGTATTTGGCCCTCCTTGAGACTAGATTTGATTTAGGTCATACCTGAATGGTTTAGTGGTTTCCCCCACTTTCTTCAGTTTAAGGCGGAATTTGGCTATAAGGAGTTCATGATCTGAGCCACAGTCAGCTCCTGGTCTTGTTTTTGCTGACTGTATAGAGCTTCTCCATCTTTGGCTGAAAAGAATATAATCAATCTGATTTCGATGTTGGCCATCTGGTGATGTCCATGTGTAGAGTCTTCTCTTATGTTGTTGGAAGAGGGTGTTTGCTATGACCAGTGTGTTCTGTTGGCAAAACTCTATTAGCCTTTGCCCTGCTTCATTCTCTACTCCATTTGCCTGTTACTCCAGGTGTTTCCTGACTTCCTACTTTTGCATTCCAGTCCCCTATAATGAAAAGGATATCTTTTTTGGGTGTTAGTTCTAAAAGGTTTTGTAGGTCTTCATAGAATCATTCAACTTCAGCTTCTTCAGCGTTACTCGTTGGGGCATAGACTTGGATTACTGTGATGTTGAATGGTTTGCCTTGGAAACGAACAGAGATCATTCTGTCGTTTTTGAGATTGCATCCAAGTACTGCATTTCAGACAATTTTGTTGACTATAATGGCTACTCCATTTCTTCTAAGGGATTCCTGTCCACAGTAGTGGATATACTGGTCATCTGCATTAAATTCACCCATTCCAGTCCATTTTAGTTCACTGATTCCTAGAATTTCGACGTTTACTCTTGCCATCTCCTGTTTGACCACATCCAATTTGCCTTGATTCATGGACCTAACGTTCCAGGTTCCTATGCAGTATTGCTCTTTACAGCATCAGCCCTTGCTTCTATCACCAGTCACATCCACAGTCAGGTGTTTTTGCTTTGGCACCATCCCTTCATTCTTTCTTATTTCTCCACTGATCCATTCAGTGGATTTCTCCAGTAAATCCATTGTTATTTCTCTACTAAACCATTCAGGTATGACCTAAATCAAATCTCTTACGATTATACAGTGCAAGTGACAAATAGATTTAAAGAACTAGATCTGATAGACGGAGTGCCTGATGAACTATGGACAGAGGTTCGTGACACTGTACAGGAGACAGGGATCAAAACCATCCCCAGGAAAAAGAAATACAAAAAAGCAAAATGGCTGTCTGAGTAGGCCTTACAAATAGCTGTGAAAAGAAGAGAAGCGAAAAGCAAAGGAGAAAAGGAAAGATATATCCATTTGAATGCAGAGTTCCAAAGAATAGCAAGGAGAGATAAGAAAGCCTATATCAGTGATCAATATAAAGAAATAGAGGAAAACAATAGAATGGGAAAGACTAGATCTCTCTTCAAGAAAATTAGAGCTACCAAGGGAACATTTCATGCAAAGATAGGCTTAATAAAGGACAGAAATGATATGGACCTAACAGAAGCAGAAGATATTAAGAAGAGGTGGCAAGAATACACAGAAGAACTATACAAAAAAGATCTTCATGACCCAGTTAATGATGATGGTGTGATCACTCACCTAGAGCCAGACATCTTGGAATGTGAAGTCAAGTGGGCCTTAGGAAGCATCACTACAAACAAAGCTAGTGGAGCTGATGGAATTCCAGTTGAGCTATTTCAAATCCGGAAAGATGAAGCTGTGAAAGTGCTGCACTCAATATGCCAGCCAATTTGGAAAACTCAGCCATGGCCACAGGACTGGAAAAGGTCAGTCTTCATTCTAGTCCCAAAGAAAGGCAATGCCAAAGGATGCTCAAACTACCACACAATTGCACTCATCTCACACGCTAGTAAAGTAATTCTCAAAATTCTCCAAGCCAGG
>SJYQ01095395.1:57931-129230 GCA_006410935.1 Redunca redunca
TTCTGTTTTATCAATTACTGCAAAAAGGGCATGGGAATATGTTCAATGATCTTTTTAAAGGATTTAAGCAATGAAAAAAAAAAGTTGTACATATTTACCCATGCAGTTACCATGTCTGATACTCTTTGTTCTTCTGTTAGAGCCATATTTCCATTTGACATTCTTGGTTTCTATCGGACTTCCTTTACCATTTCTTATAGTGTGTATCTGCTTGTGATAAATTCTTTCAGCTTTTTTATTTCTGGAAAGGCTTTATTTCTCCTTCATATTTTGAAAGATATTTTAGCTGGGTATTTTTCATACAGTAGATGTTGAAGATGTTTAAAGATGTTGCTTCACTGTCTTCCCCCTTGAGTGGCTTCCAGGGAGAAAGTAACCTGGTTCCTCTGTATATTAACATTCTTTTTTCTGGCAGCTTTTAAAATTTTCTGTTTATCAGTAGTTTTGAACAATTTGATTATATTTGGTAAATTTCTTCATGCTTATAGTGTTTGAGGATTGTTGAGCTCTTAGATCTGTTGCTTTATAATTTTAATCAAATTTAGAAACATTTCATTTGCTATTTCTTCATCATTCTTTCTGTCCACTATCCCCTGTCCCATGTCTCCACTGCATGTTTTTGAGGACCCCACTTACAAATATATTCAGCAACCTGAAGTTGTTCCACAGGTCAGTGAGAGGTCCTTCTTTAAGAATTTTCTGTATCTTCTCTCTCCTATCACTTGCACTGTGTGGCTTGTACTGTTTTGAACCTAGGCCCTCGACAGTGAAAACTCAAGAGTCCTACGCACTAGATTGCCAGGGAATTTCCCCAAAATTTAATTTTTAGTTAAAAGCCTACCCCAAATGAAAACTTTAGGTCTGTATTAAACTGGGGCACTGGTGAATGCCTTGAAACGTTTAAGGAAGAAATAATACAAATTCTATACAATTTCCTTCAGAAAGTTGAGAGAATATTTTCTATTAATAATTCATGCTGGGGCTTCCCTTGTCACTCAGCTGGTAAAGAATCCACCTGCATTGCGGGAGACCTGGGTTCGATCCCTGGGTTGGGAACATCCCCTGGAGAAGGGAAAGGCTACCCACTCCAGTATTCTGGCCTGGAGAATTCCACGGACTGTATAGTCCATGAGGTTACAAAGAGTCAGATACGACTGAGCGACTAACACTAATAACTAACTCATTCTCTGACGTCAGTGGTACCCTGAAACATCACTGAAGAAGACTACATATCATTATCATGGTCACAAATGTAAAAATTGAAATTTTAGCTCCATAAATATATTTTAAAATAATATTATGACCACATAAACTTTATCCCAAGAATACAAGCTTTTTTATCATTTGAAAAATCAAGCAGTGCAATATACCATATTAACATACTAAAAAAGAAAAACCACATGATCATCTCAGTAGGTGCAGAAAAAGTATTAGAAAAAAATCCAAAATTCATTTCTAATAAAAATTTCTAGCAGTCTAGGAATAGACACAGAAATTCCTCAGTTTGGTAAAGGGCATCTACACAAAACAAAACACTATAGTTATTACTGTACTTAATGCTTAAAGGCTGAATTCATTTTACCTAATACCAGTAACAAGACAAGGACACCTACTCTCATCAGTATGGTTCTCAAGGTTCTAGCTGGTGTACTGAGGCAAGAAAAGGAAACGAAAGGCAAGAAAAGATTGGATAGAAAAAGTAACTTTATTTGTGGACAACTTGATTGTCTATGAAGAAAATTGAGTAAATGAGTTTAGAAAAATTTAGAAAAATGAGTTTAGAAAAATATAAGATCAATGTTCAAAAATCGGTTGTATTTCATAGAAATATAAAAATCAGATATTAGAGTTTTTTGAAAGAAAATAGCATAATGTATGAAATTCTTAGAAATATGACAAAAATTGGGAAAGATTTTTATGATGTACACTAGGAAACATTGTTGAGAGAAATTAACACTGTACATAAATGGAGTGCTGTACCTGGTTTTGGGGCCAGAAAACTCAATATTGAGATGTTCTCCAAGTTGATCTATAGATTCAACACATTTTCAAAGAAAATATTTGCAGACTTTAAATGTTTTCTGTAGAAGTTGATAAGATTACTATGAAAAGATAACTTTTCACTTCACAAAACACTTTGAAAAAAGGACATTATGGGTTTGATTTCAAATTACAGTAATCAAAACAGTTGTGGTATTGGCACTAAGATACGTAGTTCAGTGGAGTAGAATAGAGTGTCTAAAACTTGACCTACATATATATGGACAGTTAATTTGCAACAGAAGTGCTAAGGCAAGTCAGCGAAGAAAGGATTATCTTTTAAGTAAATAGTCCTAGAACAGCTGGATATCCAGCTACCAGGAAAAAAAAAATGAACGTCAATTCATAACTTGTTCCATGTATGAAGATGTATGAAAGTTACCCCAAAGTAAATCACAGATCTAAGTGCATGACCTAAAACTATAAAACTCCTAGAACAGTAGAAGAAAATCTTTGGCGCTTTGCATTAAGCAAAGATTTCTTAGATAAGACACCAAGTAAAGATCTGTGAAAGAACAAATTAAACACTATCAAAATTTGAAACTTGTTCTCTTTGAAATTGTGTTGAGAGAATGAGAAGACAAGTCACACTTAGAATATGTTTGCAAATNCTGAGTTGCTCATTTTCTGGTCTTGAGACTTTATGTACTTCAGCTCGCCTGTGCTCTTGATTCTCTATTGGTTTTTGGCTGGTAGATGGTAAAGGCCTGGTTGATACAGGGCTCCTTCTCCCAACAGGTGCTGGAGCAGGTAAGTGAGCCGAGGCGGTCTGTACTGCTTGTTCCATGGTTGGGCTTTTTCTCAAAGGGTCTAACTGAGGGCTTGAACGACCTTGAGATAGCTGTGTTTTTAGAGCTCTTGTATCCTGTGTAAAGGCAGAACCAACTGCACTACTTTGGGAGAGGGCACTGCTGCTTGATGCTTCTGTTCCAAAGGATGTCAAGGAGCTTCCGGCAACGCCAACCGCCCCAAACTGCTGCCCAACTAATGAACTTGGACTGAACTGACTGTACGTTGGCATCCTGCCAAAATGTCCATAGGAGCCCACTGACTGGAATGAAGAAGTAGATGAACCTAGTGAAGACTGAACAATAGCTGGGTCCTGAGGCAAAGAACATTGTGGTTTTGGTGGCTCACAAATAGTAAGGTCTTTAATACCACTCCCACGGAATATTATGTATTCAAAGACTTCATCTCGAGGTGGTATTGGACGATCTGTTGGTCTGTCTTCTGTACCAAAGGACCGAACTTTGGCGAGAGCTATGGTAGAGTTCTCGGTGTCGATAGTGTAGAGGATGCCCTCGTAGCGGATCTCCGCCTTGGAGATAAGGGTGATCTTGCTGCCGATGTAAGGGGTGGCCCCGCTCATGGCGCCGCCGCCGCCGCCGCCGCCGCCGCTCCCGGCCGCTCGCAGAGAGGCAGATCCCACGCAGCTGTGGCCGTTCTGCTCGCCCACTTGCTCGTTCGGCGCCTACAGCAACCGCCTCAGACCCAACATGGCGGCGGCGCCGGCTCCGCTACCCTCCCCCAGCCTCCCGCCCTCAAGCCGCGGCGCGGCGGCGGCGGCGGCGGCAGCCAGTATGATTTTCACAAACCAAGAGAAATCCAAAGAGGATTTTGGTTTTACAAAAAAGGTAAAAAGCAAAATAGCTTTCAAGTGTTTGTTTTGCAGCAGCAATTATAGAGGCATCTCTCAGCCTAACTACCCTAACCAAGAGTGGCCTTGCCAAGCTCCTTACCCAGGCACTGCTGTGCTGCTTCTGCTGCTGCTAAGTCACTTTAGTCGTTTCCAACTCTGTGCGACCGCATAGAAGGCAGCCCACCAGGCTCTCCCGTCTCTGGGATTCTCCAGGCAGGAACACTGGAGTGGGTTGCCCTTTCCTTCTCCAATGCATGAAAGTGAAAAGTGAAAGGGAAGTCGCTCAGTCATGTCTGACTCTTCACGACCCCATGGACTGCAGCCTACCAGGCTCCTCCGTCCGTGGGATTTTCCAGGCAAGAGTACTGGAGTGGGTTGCCATTGCCTTCACCAACCCAGGCACTACACTTAGCATAACAGCATCAAGCCACCATACTTTTAACTGTGTTTGTGAACATCTGTGATTTATCTTGATTTATATTGTGTGTGTGTTAGTAAACTGGTCCTAAAGTAATTACTGCCTCACTTTATACCATTTCAGTTTATAAACTGTTTCATAGGAATGCTCTACTTTCAGATAACAAGGGAAACTTGTAATAAAAAAGCAATCCAAGGGACTTCCCTGGCAGTCCGGTGGTTAGGATTCCATGCTTCCAATGCAGGGGTTTTGGGTTCAGTCCCTGATTGGAGAACTAAGATCCCACATGCTGAGTGGAGGGCCAAATGAGTAAATATAAAAGGAAAAAAAAGCAACCCAATGTTAAAAAAGAAAAAAAACCAATGGGCAAAATATCTAAACAGATGCTTCACCAGAGAAGATACATAGATGACTATTAAGCATATGAAAATATGATTAACATCATTAGTCATTAGGAAAATGCAAACTAAAACCACAATGAAATACTATTACACACCCGTTACTGTGGCTAGAATTGAAGACCAAAATGTTTGCAAGGATATGGAAAAATGGTAGCTCTCTTACACTGCTGATGGGAATGTAATATGGTCCATTCATTCACTTTGGAAGGCAGTTTGGCAGTTACTTAAAAAGTTAAACATATACATACCACATCTAGTCATTTTGCTTCTAGGTAAATGAAAGCAGGTGTTTTCCTTACCAGTACTTGTACATAGGTGTCCATAGCAGCTTGTTTTTGTAGCTAAACCAGGAAATAATCCAAATGTCTATCAACAGGTAAAAACTGCTTTATTCATATCCTATTCAACAATGAAAAATTCATACATGCTACATCATGAATGAATCTCAGAATTGTTATTTTGAGTGAAAGAATCTAGGAAAGATGTACAGTTTGAATAATTCCATTTATATAAAGTTCTATAGTCCTTGGGTCAAGAAGATCACCTGCAGGAGGAGGGCATGACAACCGACTCCAGTATTCTTGCCTGAAGAATCCCATGGACAGAGGAGCCTGACAGGCTACAGTCCATAGGGTTGCAAAGAGTTGGACACTACTAAAGCGACTTAGTAGTGTCGGTAAAGAATCTGCCTGCAGTGCAGGAGACCCGGGTTCAATCCCTGGGTTGAGAAGATCCCCTGGAGAAGGAAATGGCAACTCACTCCAGTATCCTTGCCTGGAAAATCTCATGGACAGAGGAGCCTGGTGGGCTGCAGTCCATGGGGTCGCAAAGAGTCGGGCACGACTGAATGACTAACACTGACACTGACTAAAAGCGACTTAGCATGCACGCAATAGAAAATGCAAACTATTGTTAATGACAGAAAGCAGGTTAATGGTCATTTGGAAATAGTAGGGGTAGTGGTGGAGAGGACTAGGGGAAAAGGATTATAGCTGTAAGAATCTTTTGGAAGTGATGGATTTGTTTATTGTCTTGATTATGGGACTTGTTTCGGAGGTGTATACATGTGTGAGAATATAGCAAATCAGTTTATTATATGTTGGGCATACTACAGTAAAAATAAAAACTGTCATCTGTCTTTGCTGTCTGACCATCACTGCTAACTCATCTAAGACTACTTCCTAAATTTGCAGGATTTTTAGACCCAGCTACGTCTAAAGATAGATGAGTCTAAATATCTGTTAAAAATATTGACTTTCAGGCCTCCAGACTATTAAGATGGGGCTGGGGAATCTGTATTTTTAACAAACACTCCAGGTGACTCTTCTTATTACTCAAGCTTGGGAAGCACTTGTCCCAGATTAAATTAATACTACTTTGGTCATCTGAACCTATTTCCATATATGAAAAAAGGATGTTAAGTTTCTAGTGTTAACAGATTTTTAAGCCATAGAACACTTGATGATGCTCTTCTGTGGTCAGATGAGATCATTCAGAATTGGACAAATTTTTTTCTTACCATATATAATATATTGAGATCAGCCTTGCATTATAAATACCTGAAGTAACAAAATGAAAATCTCTGAATAGTCCCAACATTAGTGAACATTCCATCAAAGAGTAAAAAAGAATTTTATTTATATACCTGTGACAAGTCACATCAGTGTATTAGTGAACATCACATGTTGTTAGTGAAAAAAGGTATTTCATATTTTTGTGTATTAAGCTATAAAATAACACAAGTTGGAGAAGAGGATTAAGAGAAATAGAAGAACATTGTTAGTCTCTACATGTTCCTTAAATGGACATAGCAATACATTTCACATAAAACCCTGGGAAAAACAGCCTGACCTTCTTACTGGCCCCTTTCCAGCAACATCAAACAAGTGGAAATTATAGAATGTCTAAATTTAAAATAATTCAGTTATCAGAAGACTTTAGAGAACAAGTTTTCCACAAATCGTCCTTGTGCTATTTGGTCTTGATTTTTTTTTTTTTTAAAGAGGGTTGGTGAGCCAACATGTAATTAATCACTTTTTGTGTTGTTGTTAGCTTCTAAGGAAATGAAACTGCAACTTTCCATTTGGCTTTATTGTTCTTTTTTGGTGTTTATTAGTACTGCAGTTTGTAATACAGGAACCGTAGATGGTGTTTAGTGATAATGTGAACAAAACAATGTGAAAGATGTACTTTTTAAAAGTCAACTTATATATGTTATACTGTTATGATACCTGTGTACACTCCAGGTCACAAATACCACCAGCAATACTGTCTTACAGTCAGAAGTTGTTAGAACTTCTTTTGTTAGTGGATGGGGTTACTGAAGTAACAGCATCTAGTTCTTACCAATTCTCATTGTTTCTTCCTCCAAGATTGTTTGGATTGATTATTCCTTCCCCACAGCTGCTGCCCCAATGAGTGAATAACAGATCCGTCTCATCTTGTAAAGGCTCTGCTCCATTTGTGTAGGTGAACTACTTTGCCTGTAGAAATAGGACACCACTTTAAAAATTAATCATTGCATTGACTAATTACTGTCATTATTAAGAGTTTATATATAAAGTTTCAGTTCAGTTCAGTCGCTCAGTCGTGTCCAACCCTTTGTGACCCCATGAACTGTAGCACACAGGCCTCCCTGTCCATCACCAACTCCCGGAGTCTACTCAAACCCATGTCCATTGAGTTGGTGATGCCATCCAGCCATCTCATCCTCTGTCGTCCCCTTCTCCTCCTGCCCTCAATCTTTCCCAGCATCAGGGTCTTTTCACATGAGTCAGCTCTTTGCATCAGGTGGCCAAAGTACTGGAGTTTCAGCTTCAACATCAGTCCTTCCAATGAACACCCAGGACTGATCTCCTTTAAGATGGACTAGTTGGATCTCCTTGCAGTCCAAGGGACTCTCAAGAGTCTTCTCCAACACCACAGTTCAAAAGCATGAATTCTTTGGCACTCAGCCTTCTTCACAGTCCAACTCTCACATCCACACATGACTACTGGAAAAACCATGGCCTTGACAATAGACAGACCTTAGTTGGCAAAGTAATGTCTCTGCTTTTGAATATGCTGTCTAGGTTGGTCATAACTTTCCTTCCAAGGAGTAAGCGTTTTTTAATTTCATGGCTGCAGTCACCATCTGCAGGGATTTTGGAGCCCAGAAAAAGAAAGTCAGCCATTGTTTCCACTGATTCCCCATCTATTTGCCATATAAAGTTTAAAGGTAGACAAATACCTATGTGTAAGCAGGCACTTTCTTTTAACTTTATTAATTTGAAATCATTTTTCCATATTTAAGCAGAATAGGATATTACTCTTAAACTGGTAAGTTTATGGAAATTTCAATAGACTCTGTCTCTGTGGAGATTTTAAAAATATAGACCCATCTGCATCTGATCCTGTTCTCTTCCGTCCTCCCAAGGCATAGACCTCAAGGATGGCCATTGCTCTACCTAGTGGTAACAATTAATGAAAAAGATATTAAGTTCCAAAAAGTTTAACTCTTTGGTTTGGTTATTTAGGATAACTCTGGTCTAAAAAAGAATTGAGAAGTGTTTCATACCTCCCCTGTTTTCTGAAAGAGTTTGTATATGATGGTGCTGTGGTTTTGGTTGTGTTCCTCCAAAAGATACATTGAAGGTCTTAACCCCTTTACCTCAAAATGTGACTTTTTGGAATTGTTAGAGACATAATGTTGAAATGAAGTCATAATTAAGGTAAACCTTAATCCAGTATGACTGATGTCATTATACGAAGAGACACTGGCCTGCAAGGGGAGAATGATATGTGAAATGGAGGTAGAATTTGAAGTGCTACAGCTGCAAACTGAGGAACACTTAGGATTGCTGGCAAACCACCAGATGCGAGGAAGAGGCAAGGAAGGGCTCACCCCTACAGGCTCCAGAGGGAGAATAGCCCTGCTGACACCCTGATTGTGGACTTCCAGCCTCCAGAGCTGTGAGATAAGTACGATTGTTCAAGTCATCTGGTTTGTGGTGCTTTTTATGGCATCCCTAGCAAACAAATAATATGCTTATATTATTCTTTTCTCTCAAGCTTGATAGAACTCACCCAGTGAAATTGTTTGGATATAAAGTTTTCTTTGTGGAAACATTTTAAATTGTGAATTCAGTTTCTCTAAAAAAACATTACTGAGCTATATGTATTTTCTTTTTTGGTGTCTGTTTTGGTAATTTGTGTATATCAAGGAATTTGTTCATTTCGTCTGAATTGTTGAATTTATTGGCATAAAGTTGAGCTACTTGTAATATTTTTTGACGTCTGTAGGGTCTATAATGTTTCCTTTTTTATTCCTCATTTTGGTTCTGTCTTTTTATCTTCTTTGATCAGTCTAGCTTAGGGTTTCCTCAGTTGGGGGCAATTTTGTACCCCCTGTCCTGGGCATTTGGCAGTATCTGGAGGCATTTTCAGTTATCACTACTTGGGGCATCTAGTGGCTGAAGGCCAGGGATGCTGCTGAACTAAACATCCTGCCATGCACAAGGCAGCCTCTTGCAATAGAAA
Source organism: Redunca redunca (assembly GCA_006410935.1). Taxonomy (NCBI): domain Eukaryota; kingdom Metazoa; phylum Chordata; class Mammalia; order Artiodactyla; family Bovidae; genus Redunca; species Redunca redunca. Next base: position 66,948 of record SJYQ01095395.1, read on the forward strand.
TTCAGTCACTCTATAACGTCAGTAGTGCTGAGGTTAAGAAACCTGTTCTAGGATTTACAAAAGTACACATCCTGCTTTCAAATATTATGCCACTTCATATTTAATATAAGCAGCTTACAATACATTGTTTTCACTCATCCCTACCCATCCTTTATGCTGTTCTGGACATACATTTTATTAGGTTGACGCAAACATAATTGTGGTTTCAGATCATGAATTTTAAATCATAACTAGACTCAAACACATCTTTATTAATCAAAATAGGAAGCATTACAATCAACACATTTTTGCCAGTGAAAAATAAATTTGTTTACTCCTGTAACTTAAAAATCCATTCTTTGGGATTCAGCACACTTTCAGGAAAGCATTTTCTGCCTCCTGCTGGTTATGGAAGCATTTTCCCTGCCAAAAGTTGTAGAGATGCTTGAAGAAGTGGTAGTCGGTTGGTGAGAAGTCAGGTGAATATGGCAGATGAGGCAAAACTTTGTAGCCCAATTCGTTCAACTTTTGAAGCATTGATTGTGTGACGTGAGATCTGGCATTGTTATGGAGAAGAATTGGGCCCTTTGTGTTGACCAATGCCAGCAGCAGGCATTGCAGTTTCTCGTGCATCTCATTGATTTGCTGAGCATGCTTCTCAGATGTGATGGTTTTGCTGGGATTCAGAAAGCTGTAGTGGATCAAACGGGCAGCAGACCACCAAACAATGTCTGTGACCTTTTGGTGCAAGTTTAACTTTGAGAAGTGCTTTGGAGCTTCTTAGTCCAACCACTGAGTTGATCGTCACTAGTTCTTGTATAAAATCCACTTTATATTGCATGTCACAATCTAATTGAGAAATGGTTCATTGTTGCATAGAGGAAGACAAGATGACACTTCAAAATGACAATTATTTTGATTTTTGGTCAGCTCATGAGGTACCTCGGAGACGGCAATGGCACCCCACTCCATTGCCAGAGAAAGCAATGGCACCCCACTCTTGCCTGGAAAATCCCATGGACGGAGGAGCCTGGAAGGCTGCAGTCTACGGGGTCGCAGAGGGTCAGACACGACTGAGCGACTTCACTTTCACTTTTCACTTTCATGGCGTTCGAAAAGGAAATGGCAACCCACTCCAGTGTTCATGCCTGGAGAATCCCAGAGACAGAGGAGCCTGGTGGGTGGCTGTCAGTGGGGTCGCACAGTCGGACAGGACTGAAGTGACTTAGCAATAGCATGAGGTACCTACTTAACAAGTTTTCCACCTTTCCAGTTCAGTTCAGTTAAGTCGCTCAGTCGTGTCCGACTCTTTGCGACCCATGAATAGCAGCACACCAGGCCTCCCTGTCCATCACCAAATCCCAGAGTTCACTCAGACTCACGTCCGTCAAGTCTGTGATGTCATCCAGCCATCTCATCCTGGGTCATCCCCTTCTCCTCCTGCCCCCAATCCCTCCCAGCATCAGAGTCTTTTCCAATGAATCAACTCTTCACATGAGGTGTCCAAAGTACTGGAGTTTTCAGCTTCAGCATCATTCCTTCCAAAGAAATCCCAGGGCTGATCTCCTTCAGAATGAACTGGTTGGATCTCCTTGCAGTCCAAGGGACCCTCAAGAGTCTTCTCCAACACCACAGTTCAAACGCATCAATTCTTCGGCACTCGGCCTTCTTCATAGTCCAACTCTCACATCCATACATGACCACAGGAAAAACCATAGCCTTGACTAGACGGACCTTAGTTGGCAAAGTAATGTCTCTGCTTTTGAATATGCTATCTAGGTTGGTCATAACTTTTCTTCCAAGGAGTAAGCGCCTTTTAATTTCATGGCTGCAGTCACCATCTGCAGTGATTTTGGATCCCAAAAAAATAAAGTCTGACACTGTTTCCACTGTTTCCCCATCTATTTCCCATGAAGTGATGGGACCAGATGCCATGATCTTCGTTTTCTGAATGTTGAGCTTTAAGCCAACTTTTTCACTTTCCTCTTTCACTTTCATCAAGAGGCTTTTTAGCTCCTCTTCACTTTCTGCCATAAGGGTGGTGTCATCTGCATATCTGAGGTTATTGATATTTCTCCCAGCAATCTTGATTCCACCTTGTGTTTCTTCCAGTCCAGCGTTTCTCATGATGTACTCTGCATATGAGTTAAATAAGCAGGGTGACAATATACAGCCTTGATGTACTCCTTTTCCTATTTGGAACCAGTCTGTTGTTCCACGTCCAGTCCTAACTGTTGCTTCCTGACCTGCATATAGATTTCTCAAGAGGCAGGTCAGGTGGTCTGGTATTCCCATTTCTTTCAGAATTTTCCACAATTTATTGTGATCCACACAGTCAAAGGCTTTGGCATAGTCAATAAAGCAGACATAACACCTTTCCAATTTACTTCAAATACCAAATGGCTGTAGAATGGTCTATGTTGAGCTCTTCAGCAGCTTCTCATGTAGTTGTCAACTGATGATGACCGGCCACTGTACTTCTCATTTTCAAGCTTCTCGTCTCCTTTGCAAAACTTCTTGAACCACTACTGCACTGCACATTTGTTAGCAGTTCCTGGGCCAATTGTGTTGTTGATGTTGCGAGTTATCTTTACCGCTTTACAACCCATTTTGAACTTGAATAAGAAAACTACTCGAATTTGCTTTTTATCTAACATCATTTCCCTAGTCTAAAATAAATATAAAACAGCAAGTAATAAGTCATTAGCAAAAAAATAAATAAAAAATGTACATTAAAATGATGTATAATATAACCACATTTATTTAACTGTATTCCAGTATCAAATGGTAAATTTCAACAGTTCAAAAACCGCAGTTACTTTTGCACCAACCTAATATTTCCATTTATATTATAAACGCCATAGTACATGGGATTTTGCTTTAAACAGTCTATTAAGGAAATTTTTAAATGAGGAAAAAGTGCCTAGTTCATATGTTTTCCACATTCTTCATGCTTTGACTAAATCCAGATTCCCATCGGTGTTTTTTCTTTCCACATGAAGAACTATCCCCATGTATCACAGTGTAGGTCTTGCTGGTGACATGTTCTCTCAGCTTTTGTTTGAAAACCTGTATTTTGTCTTCATGTTCAAGTATATTTTTGCTTAGTATAGAATTCTTTGACAATTTAAAAAATACTCTAAAAGATACCACTGTACTCTTTTCTTGTTTGTCTAGATTATAATAAATAAAGCTATTGTTCACTAATACATCTTTTAAAAATCTGTATACTTGAGATAATATTTCTAGATTTTATTATTATTAAAAAATAGCTTAAAATTTAATGCATTGTGCTTAAATGTTTTAAACAGACCAGTTCTTGTGTTTTCCTCTCTCCTTTTTTCCTTTCCTTTTTTCCCCCCATCACTTATAAAAAGTGTATTTTGTGGCAAGTTATTTCTTTGAGCCTGTTTCCTCATCTGTAATATGAGGCTACCAATGATGCTTATAGGTTTGTTGTGAAGGAAAAATGAAACAAATGAGAAAAAATGGGGAAAAAAAGGTCTAAAACTTGAAGGGATTCATAAACATGATAGCATGGTACACAGATATCTTCTTCCTTATGCACCTTCAGCTCCCCTGACCTCAAGGCTCATGAGTGGTAGCAGATGAGTGGGTGTCCAGTCTGGGTCCTTCCCTGCCTCATGGCAACAGCTGCATGTAGACATATTCCTGCCATACTCCCCAGAAGCCACAGCTGAACTGAGGAGCCCGGTGGGACCATGACTAAGCAATGTTGCCAATGCTTATGATTTCTGCTCCTACCAATAGTTTACATGTTGATTTTAAATAAATCTGGTCTTTTACTCAAGCAAGGTTGAAAGATATTCTTTCCGGATACTGAAATTTCCCGAATTTCTGTTAATTTAAATTATTTGAATATAGTAAAAATCCATGACATTGTATTTTACACGATTTACATTTTCCACTTCTCAACTCTGCAGGCTAGCCATGGTATTTAAAGTAACACATCTAAATATTAGGAAAATTTTAGAAATAATTAAGGATTTTGAGTGGTGGGGCTTGTAATCAACAGTAATTCTTTCCAGTGACTCTAAGAATATACAATAATAATATTCATATTAAAGGTTGCATTCATGGAAGTGTTCTTTTCTGTTCAACAAGAGACTCTAACTGGATATGTCAAGAGTTGACTGGTATTTTTTATCTGTACCTGGCTGCAAGTAGCAGCATTCTGACCACTGTGTTAAATATCCCCTCATGGTGTTACTACTCTTCTTCTCAGTGGGCCTTTGGAGTGACGCTGTGGGAACTCATGACTCTGGGCCAGACACCCTACGTGGACATTGACCCGTTTGAGATGGCTGCATACTTGAAAGACGGTTACCGAATAGCCCAGCCAATCAACTGTCCTGATGAACTGTAAGTTTTTTTCTGAGCTGAAGATATGGATTTGATTCCATTTACAGTGATTGGGATGAAAGAAATAAGAACAAGTGTCCATACTAATACAGAGACTACTCTTTTGAGACTCATACCTCTTTGGACTTGAATTATACTCCTGTAGAGAAACCGTAAGCTTCCCTGATGGCTCAGTGGTAAAGAATCCATCTGCAATGCAGGAGATGTGGGTTCAATCCTTCGGTAAAGAAGAGGAGGAAATGATAACCCACTCCAGTATTCTTGCCTGAAAAATCCCGTAGACAGAGGAGCCTGGTGGGCTCCAGTCCAAAGGGTCACAAAGAGTCAGACACGACTGAGTGAGCATCCACACAGAGAAACCACAAAGTCAGCCAGAAACCACAAAGTCATTCACTCTTGAGTGCATTTGACATTAGGACTTTTTGTCTCATATTTGTAGTGATTAATCCAAGATACTCATTTGCATAGTGAGAAAACACTGAACATGCTGTTAGTTATTCAGTCGCCCAGTCATGTCCAACTCTTTGCAACCCCATGGACTGCAGCATGCCAGAACTCTTTGTCCCTCACCATCTCCAAGTTTGCCCAAGTTCACGTCCATTGCATTGGTGATGCCATCCCACCATCTCATCCTCTGATGCCCTCTTCTGCTTCTATATAGAGCTTTTCCCTTTGCCATCTGGCCTTGCCAGCTGGTGTGAATTGATATACGTATAAGGAAGACGTTCTGGTCTAGGGAGTGAAATATCTCCCGTCTCCTGCTTTTACCACATAGCTAGTCTTCTCATATAATGGGATCAGAGTGGGCAGGAGGCTCTTGAGGGGTGATGCAGTGCACAGTGATTAAGTCTCAGTTCCAGAATCCCCTGAGGTTTTTATACTGTGATGAGGGGGCAGCTTTGTACAGATTTTACTATAGATCCAGGATTCTTACAGCTTAGTTACAGCTTCCCCTTCCTCCAAGTTTTTTCTCTCACAACTTGTATACAGTTGACCCTTGGACAGTGTGGGTTTGAGCTCTGCAGGTCCACTTCCATGTAGATTTTTTTTCAGTGATAAATGTTGCAGTATCACACAGCCTGTGGCTGGTTGAGTCTATGGATGTGGAGAAATTGGGATATGAATGGCTGACTATAAGTTATATGCAGATTTTTGACTTGTGCAGAGGGTCAGCTACCCTCACCCCTGTGTTCTTCAAGAATTAACTGTGCAGGATAAAGCAGATTATTATTTTGACTATGTTTTAAATACTTACATAAAATCTCTACTTGGTGGTATATTTTGACGTGTTTCAGAATTGAAATCCACATGTAATGTCCAGATAACTCATTTTTGCTCTGCGAAGAGATGGATTTTTAATATGTCTTCCTCTCCACACCTACATTTAGACTGAAAACGTAGCTGGTATCATATTGATCAAAAGGTTAAGAGTAACACCTTGTGGAAAAACCCAAACTTTTTGGCCCAGTGTATCATCAGTAGGCAAATTTTCTGGTTTTGTCACTGCAGATTTGCTGTGATGGCTTGTTGCTGGGCCTTAGATCCGGAGGAGAGGCCCAAGTTCCAGCAGCTGGTCCAGTGTCTCACGGAGTTCCATGCAGCCCTGGGGGCCTACGTCTGACTCTGCTGCCACGGTCTCACAGCGTCAGGAGGAAGGTGCCTGCCGGGCCTGCTTGGAGCCCATCTTGGATGCCACTTACATCATGCAGCGCCACAGAAGCACATTTGTCTTCCAGAACACCGTGCCTTAGGAATGCTTTAGAATTTGAACTATATAAGACAGACTTAATGATATGGAATATTTTCTAGATATCACTTTTATTAGATTGAACTGAAAATGTTTGTGTAAATTTTTTGGCCAAAATTTTTTTAAACATAGTTAACTTTGGACTAGGGTACATTGTTACAAAGTAAATAAACAGTTTTTTAAATTGTTTAAACATGGATATTTGGAATAGCTATCTTAGTGCCAACTGCCTTTTTTTTTTTTACTTCATCAATGTAGGTGATTCACCTTTAAAGTTTTTTGTTTGTTTTAATATCACCAGTCTTGGGAATGGTTTGTCTTCAAGATGCAGTACTTTTTCTTAGGAAAAGAAAAACAGAAAAAAATGTTGGTTTGCCTTGTACAGGAAAAGCCAATGTTGAAGGAAGAAAACTTAAAGCTAGAGAGGAAAAAAGAAAAATACTTACTAGAAATAGAAACTGGCCTTTCATGGAAAATTGTTTCTTTTTTTATTTGTTTAATGAAAAAGGGTTCTGCTTTCTTATTTGGGGGGAAGTAGGAACTGAGTTCATTGAATCATCTTATATTTGGCAGAACCTAGCATTTCTGAGAGCCAGGAGTGGGCTTGGGGGCAGGTCGACAGTAAACAATGGTGATTTTATTTATTTTTACTCTTTGGAAAGGAGATAACAGAATTCCAGAAAGTGAAATCCTGTTTTTATAGTTAAGACTCCCTTTTCTTGCACCTAGAATAGTGCTATGCACAGAATGGGTGCTTGAGTTGTTTTGAGTTAAAAAATGTAAACAGGTAGATTTTGTGCTTATTTTCAAGGCTGACTTAAGTATAAAATGTTTTTTTTAAAAAGAAAACACTTGAAAAATTAAAATATTTGTTTTATATTATGACAGTATTGAAAATGTTCTTCATAATGAATGATTGTTTGTGTCTGATAAGTCTTTGAACACACAACAGCTGGATACCTTGTTTCGTTTCATGCATGTCTCACTCAGGCTCCCAAGCCCTAACACAAGTGCAGTTGACTCTACTCAGCCACCAGGTTCTAATAAAAAGTTGAGATTATTATTACAGGACAGTATTAAAACACTGAAGCTTTTCTCCAGAGCCATTAAATTCAGGGTATATGTGTTTATGCTTGGCTATAGTTGGCCTAAGGCAGAGGTGAACGGGCCTCTTAAATGTTAATAGCTAGGCTTTGCAGGTGCCTGCCTCTGCTCCCATCCTCAGGAGAGAGAGTAGAGAGAGTACATAGCAGTTGAAGGCTTTTGCTCTTGTTAAAAGGAGCTTTATGAATCAGCAGTTCATTTGGGGAAATAGCTCACATGGTTCGTGCTCTGCTACAAGCAGCCAAGACCATGGTCTCTCTGTGTGCTTTTTTTTAATACTGGTTCTTCGGTTTTATGAAATAATCAGCCCCCTAAAGGGCCAGCTCTTTGAACTTTATAAGTTATAGAAGTTTGGGTTCACAACCTGCAATCTTAGAAGACATTCAGTCAACAAATATTTATAGCATTTACTGTATATTATTACGCACATGAAGTGAGTGGTTAAGCTCTGGCGTCACTTCTAACATTCAGTGCATGTTTTTAAGTGTTTGGGATAGTATGTTGTTTAGATATCACAGTTCGGTACACAAGATCAGTTCAGAGAAAAAAGTGCTGTCACTGACTTCTACCCTAAGTTAGCATGTAGTAAAAGGTGCTCTCAGTTTGCTTGGATGTGCAGTGCCTGTAACCGTATCTCTTGTTTATAAGTTATTTTATGTTTGTATATTTGTTTTAGAAGTGGCTTAAGACTTAGATAGGTTTTTCTTGCTGAACTACTTGGAGTCATTGACTGCAACAAAAACAGCAGTTATAAGATTTCCATGGCTGGTCTCGTTCCAGTGGTTTGTGTATATTACTGAATAGATTTTGTAGAAAATGTAATTTTTATAGGAAAGAAGCAAATTGGCAAAGTGCTGATGTGGTATAAGCTGACTCTAGTGACCAAGAGCGCTGTTACATTCTCTCCTTTCTTATAACAACCCCATTGTAAGAAAATTTTCTAAAAGTAAGGAAGTTTGGGTTGTTCATTCAGTTTGTATTTACTGAGAGCCCACTGTACATCTGACCTTCAAGATATGCAGGGAACAAGACATTGATGTCCCTCCCATTTTAGGTCTCACATTCTAGTTAGAAGACTCAGATAATGAACATATGCAAGATTTTGGTAAGTGTTATAAAAGAAAAAAATACAGGGTGGTATCATAGAGAGTAACTTTAAATGTCTTTAGTCAGGCTTCTCTGGGCAGCTGGCATTTGAGTTGAGATCTGAATGACAAAAAGCCAGCTATGAGACAATCCAGACCGAAGGGACATCCTTAGAAGCCTTAAAGCAGGAACGAGCTGACCTCCAGTGTCAGCCATCCCTGTTCATTCTCCAGCTGCTGCCACTGAAAGAGGAGAATAAAGGCCAGTGTGGCCAGAATGTTGTTAGGGAAGAGGGCTGCAGAGGAGATGCAGAGACAGACCTGTTTGGGGAGGGTAGATTGTAAGCCAGGCGACACATTTATATTCTAAATACAATGGAATTTCATTCAAGGAGTGTTTAAATAAGGGTGTGACGTGGTCTGCGTGGCTTTTACAGAATTTTATGCCAACTTCTTGTGAAGATTAGACGGTAGGGAGGCAAGGGTGAAGGTAATGAGACTGCAAGAAACTGTTGCATAGTTCAGGAGAGATAAGATAGCGGTTTGGGACTAATCTGAGTAGTGCAGGAAATCAGGAGGGAAAGATTGGACCTGATTTGTTGGATGTTGACGGGTGGGGTGAAGAAAGAAAGAGCACAGTCAGAATGATAATTTGACACTTGAGTGTATAGTTGAATCTGTATGGCCAAACTATACACTGAGATGGAGAAAAACCCCAAAATCTCAGAATAGGATTATGCTTTGGCAGGGGAAATCAGTAACTTTTGTGTAAGCCATGTTTGAGATGCCGATTGGTAATCTAAGTGGAGATTGTTAAGGAGATAGATGAGAACCTGCAGCTCAGGGAGGAAGTCTTAGCGAACATGTAAATGTAGGAGTGTAACGTGGATCATATTTAAAGCCATGGCATTGGATGAACTTGCTTTGGGAGCAGTTACAGATGGAGAGGAGATCCTGAGACTCAGTCCTGAGCACTCCAACTTGTAATGGTCTAGTGAAAGAAGGAAAAATAACAAAAGACTGAGAAGAAACCACTCTACTTGGAAAAAGCAACAACAACAAAAACAGGAAAAAGGAAAGAAAGTACTTCAGAATGGAGGAAGAAGCCTGTGTGGGATTTGGCATTATGGAATTATTGGCAGAAGCAGTAGGGCTTGGAGCAAGTTGAAGTGTAAATACTAGGTGGGAAAGTGGAGACCTTACTTGAATGTTTTGCTGTGAAGGGAAATGGCGCTGTAATTAGAGGAAATCAGAGAGAGATTGGGGTAAGGGGATTCGGGGAGTGGGCACGGGCATGTTTGTTTTCCAGGTGAAGATAGAGTATCAGGAAAAGTTTCCCTGTTCATGGGAATGACTAAGCAGAGGGAGAAAAATCCCTTGGGTGTGGAGTCCTCTTATTCTTATCATTTGGTCTGCAAGCATGAAAACCTCTCTAGCCACCAGTCTCTTTCCTTGTGGTAAAGGTTATGTTTTTACTGGGCCGGGGGGAATGTGAGGGTGAAGGGAAGTGGTGCACAGAACCTTTAACATTTCCACCACGTGAAAACCTGATCCCACATGCCCCAGAGCCTGTGTTCTGCAACAAGAGACGCCGCTGCAATGAGAAGCCCGCACACAACAGCTGGAGAGGAACCCTGCTCACTGCAGCTGGAGAAGTCCTTGCAGCAACGAAGACCCAGTACAGCCAAAACAAATAAGTAAAATTATTTTTTAAAAAAAGATGGAAATTGATTATATTTGAAATGATTCCTCTGAGCAAATAATAGTATGCCATTTGTTCATATTTGGTTTATCAATATTTCAAAACTAAAAAATTTTTTAGCAATTTGTTTTTGGAGAGGGGTAAGCACTCCCTTGGGGATATACAAAACTGGGAAAAACAAATAACTATTTACCCTTTTAAAAAAAGATTAAGGCCCACTGCATGGCATCTGAATGTTCCATTTGGAATCCACTTTTTGTGTCTTTCTGAACTTTTTTCCACCTTCTTTGGCTCCATGAATCAGTCCTGCTGATGTTAGCTAGCGTGCATCATTAGGAATAGTATTTGGCTGCAAGTGATCGAAACACAATTATAACCACTTAATGAAATACAGGCTTGTTTCTCTCACATAACAACTCCAGAGAGAGAGAGAAGCCAGAGCTGGTGCAGGGATCCCAGGGTATCACCCATACCCACTACCTCCATTTTGGCTGCTCTCTCAGCTTTAACATGTTTTTGTTGTGAGAGACCCCCAAGGCCTAGATCTGTAGTAGGCCGAAAGATGAGAAAAGGATGAAAGGCAAAAGGCATGAGTTAGTTGAGTCTTTTCCTCGAGGAGACAACTTGCCCGTAGTGTACTTCCAGCAGCATCTTACTGGCCAGAGCTGTAGCACGTGGGCACCCCAGCAGTCCACCGTCTTGGGAAATAAAGTTTTGTTGGATTTTTTTCAAAGATTTATTGAGATTTAATTCACATATCGCCCTTCCAGTATACAGCCCTGATTTTCAGTATATTCATAGACTTGTGTGATCACCACAATTGAATTCATTTTTACCAATGCGAAAAGAAAAAAACCCCATACCCATCAGCAGTCGCTCCTAATTCCATTCCTACCCTGCCCTCGGCAACCACAAGTGTGTTTTCTAGACCTTTGATGGAAATGGTATCACATAACATTTAATTTTTTATGTCTAACTTCTTTCATGTAGCATGACATTTTGGGGTTCATGCATATGTTAGCATATTCAGTGTTTCTTTTTATGCAAAAATTTCCATTGTAATGAATATATATGTATGTATATGTGTGTATATATGCATGCATGTATGTAAACATATACTATTCATCAGTTTATGCACATTTGAACACATATATTGAACAAGATTTACCTTCCATTGGTAAGAAAGTAGGGATGGCTGTTGGTGGGCACTGTCTGCCCTTGTGCAGAAATGGGGTAAGGGGCTGGTCCCTGGGCTCCTTCAGCAGTATCACTGCTTCAGAGTTCTGTCAGTTTGAGAGGAGGTACAGTGGTTGTGAAGCCTTGCCTAGTATAAGGAGGGCCCAGTCAGCTTGTTTTGGGGTTGGTGAGTACTGCCGTTATTTGAGAAAGCCAGATCGGGACAACTGCCTAACATTTGAGCCTCTGTATCCAGAAAACCCTACTATTCCATCATGATTGCTGTTCCTTTGGCCTCAGCCCTACTATTTTCCACTAGTCCATAATTCTGCCGCCACTTTATAGGTTTGGCCTTGTGGGGATATTTTTGTTCTCAATGTTTGGCCTGCAGTATCTCCCACCAGGTGCCTTTCTTCTAGCTTCAGTCTCACTACCTAGAGCCTTTGGGATTAGCTGTCTGTCTCCATAAAAATTCTTAATAATAGAGCTTAAACATTTGTTTATTCATTTAATGAAATATGTGAATTTATTGGACTATATTTTATATGCTTTTTTAAGACTATTTGCATTCATGTAAGGTTTGTTAATTTTGAATTGAAAGTATTTGGTGACAGTGTTACTTAATATACATCTAAAGAACATCTTAGATGTTGTCTGCATAACTCAGAGAACAGGACATTCTGGACACTGGTGGACTTGAGGAGGAATTGGTCATAGGCCCTGGCCCCAGAAAAGTGCTGGAGTTCATATTCTGAATGAAGCTCATCTAACTCTGACTTGTTCAGGCCAAAATAGGTGTGACTTGACGGTAATCTCTTCATCAGGAAGTGCAGTGTCTTGATAAACCTGTGTTTAAGTTTTGTGTTGGAATCTCTAGGCAGTGTCCCTCTGGCCTTTGCTCTGTTTCCCCCCTCTTAGATACCCACAAGATGACCTGACTGAAAGGAGGGCAGCTTTATTTGACCTGCCAGGCATTCTTGGTCAGTTCATCAGACTCTTGTCTCCGGAGGCGGGTTGTTGGGGGGGTGGTGTAAGTACTCCCTAGGGGGTCCTTCCAGCCTCTTCTGGGAAGGCAGGAAAAGGAAGAGACAGGAGGCCGCAGCCAGGCACTGCTGGGCTTTGTGGAAACCTGGGGCTGGCTCTGCCCTGAGGGCCTGCCCCGTCCCCACAGCCCTTGCTGGCCACCCTGGCTGTCTTACTGCCAGCCTCAACATCAGACTCATGTGTCATGTCCCTCTGAAAGGAACATCCTTCCCTTTCCACAGGAGGCAACATTTCAAATGTATGTAAACAATAGAATAAGATTTAAAAGTAGATGTAAAGACTGTTTCCCACCCCCCTCAAATCAGTGTAGAGCTGATGATATCATCACACTTTAGAGCTGAAAAATGAATATCCTAACTTCTATTTTAGGAAACTGAATTCAGTATCACTTCCCAGACACCGGATAAAAAATGGGCTTTTTGGCAAAACCAATACAGTATTGTAAAGTAAACTAAAGTTAAAATAAAAATTTAAAAAAAAAAATAGGCTTTTTCATATGATGAGTTTTAGGGAGTGGGTGTTTTTTTCCAGCAAGGGGAGTAGACACATACTGGAGTAGTCCCTAATATTCCAAAAGTGGGCATTTTAATAGTTAGTGAATGTTTTATTATTTTAGATCTGTGGGCAGTTTTGGTATTTTTGGAACATCGCATTCAAGGAAAAATGGCAAGAAAGATTTCTGGGGTAAATGGCCAATGTGTCATGAAGGACTTCATTTATTGCAAGGTTTAGACTGAGTTTTGTAGGTGATGGAGCTTCAGTGAAAGGCCTCCATCTAAGGTTGTGTGGTCACATTTGTTTTAGTGGCTGGTGGCCATTGCTGACTAACACCAGGCATATCTGTTATCCGCACAGTCCTGTTAAGTAGTACTGTCATCTCCATTTTGCAGTGGAGGAAAGGAATGCTGAGGTGGGTTGCACAGGTAGTATGTGGTAGAGCTGTGAATTCCATCCAGGGAGTCTGATTAGAGCTCAGGGAAAAGGACACCAGCCACTGGGATAGAGGAGAGTATTGCAGGGGTGTGGGGGACTTGGTGGACCCTGCTTGCTCATCTCCACATTTGTTGTGCATAAGGGACAGGATTGTTGAGAGTGAAAGTCCGATGGGGGCCTGATAAACATGAGAGCTGGAAGCTTTTACTACAGGAAATTCGCAAGGGTTCTGATCAGAATCAAGTGAAGGTGGATCTTAGCTGAGGCCTGGAGACAGTTCTGCCCTGATCGGTTACAGCATTGTTCTGCACACTTTTGACTGTACTTGAATCTGCTATTACAAGGAGTGGGTTAGATACAATAAACATTGATTTTCTCTCATGTTACAGTCCAAAGGGAGGAGAGTGGAGTGACTCATTTTCCAGAACCTCTCAGGGTCCTCAGTCCTTCTATCTTATTCCACCATTCCATCGCCTGCTAATGTGGCCACAGCCAGGTCTCTGCCACAGCAGTGTTCCAGCTCCTGAGAGGAGAAGCGGAAAGCAAGTAGTTTCAGGTAAGAGAGAGGGAAGTTGTGTACATCACTTCTGTTCACATTCCATTGGTGGGACCTTAGACACCCGACTGCAAGGAATTCTGGGAAATGGGTCTAGTTAAACCTAACTCCACCATTCCCAAATGAAACTCTGCTATTGTGGGAGAAGAGAATAGATTTGGGGGCCAGCTCGGAGCCCACCACAGGAGACAAGGCTGAATGTGGGGTTGATGAAGGATTGTAGTTTTTCTGGACAGGTGTAAGGGTAGCAGCATGAGAAAGCTTCAGGTGTTGGGGAGATGTATTTCACGTGGTCAGCTGAGTTCCAGCTGGGCAAAGTAGTTAGGCCAGCATATTAAGGGCCTGGAGCCTTGTGTCATAGAGGCTGCAGAGTAGATGTGAGATTAAGTAGTAAGTNTAAATCCCTATGTGAAGAAGTCTGATGATTAAAGATGAAACCACGAGAGGAAGAAGCTTGGGAATTTAGTATTTGCTCATCTTAGCCAGGACTAAGTCCCAACTAGGATGACATCAAACTTCCCTGGCAGCTCAGACAGTAAAGAATCTGCCTGCAATGTGGGAAACTCGAGTTTGATCCCTGGGTTGGGAAGATTCCCTGGGAAAGGGAATGGCCATCCACTCCAGTATTCTTGCCTGGAGAACCCCAAGGACAGAGGAGCCGGGTGAGCGACAGTTCGTGGGATCGCAAAGAATTGGACGCGACTGAGTGACTAACACTTTCAGTTTCAAACTAGTATCTGTTGCTTTAAACACAGACAGTTGGCAAACCCCAGAAAAGGAGAGAACTTAAAAAAAAAGGGGCTGTCCCACCTGGAGAGCCCCTCCCCAGCCCCTGGGAGCAGTTTGGAGGCCAATGGGAGGCAGGGACAGCAAGCCCCATGTTCAGCACTAGCTCTACAAAGTGCGGAACCATGGGAGCTGGTTGTAAAACTTAAGCAGATCAGACACTATAAAATACTTTGTAATGCACCATTGAGGCGACCAAATAAGAGGCTTGAATAAATTTATATTCCAATTGCTAAACATTACAGTCAATTTAAAAACCCACAAAAGTTTTGCTGAACAACTGTATAAATTAGAATGGATCTGTCGCATTGTACAGTACCTAATAGCCTGCGACATAAAACAATTGGCACTCACTCCCTCTCACCTGTTAAATCATCATGAGATAGATCTGCTAGCCCAACTCATCTTTTTTTTTTTCCTTTCAAAACACAGTGTGAGGTAATTCTCAGGTTATTGTGAATTTTCTTTCTTTATTATTTATTTGCCTCTTTGCCCCTGAAGACAGAAAAGACTAATAGCTGTCAGGGCTAGGAATTTATCCTACCTGTACCTGTCTTCTTCCCTTGGAAACTCTTCACCTGACTTTTCAGATGTTTCTCTTCTGTTGGGCTGTAGCAGATTTATCAGCTGGGCGCTAGTTATTTATTTATAGAAGTTTAAATCAATACATACACACACACGCTCATACACTAATGCATACACATCTATGCATAAATACACACACACATGCCCATACACAGAGGCAATACAGCGTGGAGAGTAAGAAACTAAGCCAAGAGGCAAAGAAAGCAAATTCTGTGTCTGTTCCTGTCGTAGATGTGCTCTGAGAGTCTGGGCAGGCTCCCTGTCCTACTGTTCCTTGGCTTCCGTTCCAAATTGTTTAACTGATCACAGTTAGAAAACATGCATTGAAACAGTGTGGAGGTGAGGAAGAAAGGTTGTCCATCGAAAACCTGAGTCAAGCAGTAGAGCAACGTGTGGTGCTTGTGTAATTCTCACACCACTCTGATGAAATAAATATGATTGTCATTCCTTCTTTCAGACACGATAACTGACATCTAGAGGTTATTTGTTCGATTTCACACTCATCAATGGCCATTCTAGGGGGTTCCCTGGTGGCGAAGATGGTAAAGAATCTGCCTGCAATACAGGAGACCTAGGTTCAATCCCTGGGTCAGGTAGATCCCCTGGAGAGGGGAATAGCATCCCACACCAGTATTCTTGCCTGGAGAATTCCATGGACAGAGGAGCCTGGTGGGCTACAGTCCATGGCGTCACAGTCTATGGGGTTAGACTGAGTGACTAACACTTTCAGAGTTGGCACTCGAATTTTCTGAGCACACCCTATAGAAGACAGAGCAGTGTGGGCAAGTCAGGAGCACATAGGAGAGCAGCTCCCTCTCTCTTCCTCTAATCCAGGAGAAGATGGTCCTGAAGTGGGGAGAGGCTGAAAGTGGGCTACTTGTATGCTTCTCCCACTAAATACTGACAGCTCTGGAGAGACGCTTCCTCCCCTTCACTGCTATCGCCTGCTCAAGAGTCTGTGTCCCAGGAGAGCAAGATCATTACGTGGATGGCACATTAAATCTCCAAGAACATTCAAGGATAGCAAATAAGTTCAGTGGAGTCTTACTGCTAACTGAAAAATACTTTTGTGGGAGGAAAGGCCTTTGTTCAAATTTCCCCCCAGAAAGAGATGAATCCAGTTCATCTTCTTTAAGCCTAAGCTGCAAAGCCGGCTTACAAAACGATTGCTCTTGGGTCACACCTCTATCCTGGATCTAGTAAGATGAAGGTGGGGCATGAGGGAGGGACTCAACAGCATATGTGAGACCGGGCTGCCTGGGCAGCAGGAGCTGTAGGCCAGCTTCAGGTTTCCCCCAGAAACTAGAGAAGGAGTGGGAGGATGGGGTGAAATGGACGAGGCAACAGAGCTAATTGAGAGGTGCACTGTCTTGCCCAGGTGTTTCAGTGACTTCCCAGTGACTGCATGAATAAAGAAACCAGGGCCCCGGAGGTCAGAGGACTTGCGCAAGGTCACACAACTTAGTTGTGGCAGAACTTGGACCAGAACTTCGCTCTCCTGTCTCAGTCTAGTGCTCTGTCTTCCAGAAGTGAGTGAACTCCCCAAGAGACCAAGGAAAAGAAAGGTCTCAGGAACCCCTCAGAAGAGCACAGCCACAGGAGGCACGGTAAAGGTGGCCCACGTGTGTCCACGGTGGTCAAGGTAAACACCGGCCAACCCCCTCCAGACTCAGCTGCAACTTAGGAAACCTGACAGAGACTCGGAGTGGGGCAGGTCGGGCTTCGGTGTATGTGCAGGATTTTACCTCTGCCAAATCCAAAACAGTTGTAGATGAGTTCCCCAATTTACTAATCGAGGACTTTGCCAATGTCATTTTTTAACACACCACCTCCATCAAGTCTTTAAGGTGCCATTCCTACAAAGTGATCCGTGGAACCTAATCTACTTCGTGCCACTTGGGGGCAACACCTACATGTTTGATTTACTGCGACTCCCCACCTCCGCTTGCCTCTGAAAGCTGAGCAATGTTGCAATTCTAAAGGCCACCTTCTCCTCTTTAAATGATGTAGCAAACCCCAACCTGCCTGACTACTGAGAGCTTGGGACATGTTGATATACCTGTTTATTTCAACTCAAATTGCTTTCTGGTTACTGCAGGACAAGGCAAGGTGAACATCAGCGACGAGGACTTGATCGCAGGCACTAGGTGAAATCTCCCACTGGGCAGGAGAGGGGGGTCTTTGCACAGACAGACCATGGCTTCCTAGGGGGTCTCCAAAGATGAGTCCAGACAACCACCAGCAATAGTCTGGCCTCTTTAAACTTGGGTACGCAACTTTCAGAAACCCAGGGAAGCTGCAGGCAGCCAACACAGAGAATAGGAACAGGGTAGCAAGGCAGGGGCTACCGTGGAGATGGACGTGCTGGACAGGACTGCAGGCCCAGGGTAGGTGACCAGCTAGAAAAAGCCAGGACAGCAGGCAGAAACAGACTCAGAGGCTCAGGCCCCAGGATGAGTCTAGGGTCCAGGGGGAGCCTTTGTTCCTACTTGTAGGGCTAGGCCCCTGCCAAGCAGCCCCAAACAGACTTCTCTCCTGACCTCAGATCCCTATACGCCTGCAGACTTCTCACCTGGATGCTCCCCTGGCTCTTCAACACCACGTCGGGATGCACGCAGCACCCACTCTTCCAGACAGCGCTCCCTTCTTTCAGTCCTTTACCCGAGAATGGCATACCATCCGCTCAAGCAAGCAAAGGAGGTGCTCCATCCTGTCCTTCACCATTTATGCTGCACTGGTCCCAGAGACACCACTTCAGATCCATCCCCTACTTCACTGCCTCAGGCCAGCCCTCCACGCCTCTCACGACTAGGGTAACAGCATCCTCACTGGTCTCCTGCCTCTGAGAATCCCCTTGCAAGCCATCCACTCCTCTACCACTAGATTTAGAACCCCGGTTTGACCATGTCACCTCTTCTATTTTATAAACTTCAGCACAGCAAAATGAAAACCAGAGGATGGATCTGAAGGTCCTTGTGCCCCAGCCCATTCTGTACGCCAGCCTGGCACACTCTTGCGTGTTAAGTCGTGTTTGACTCTTTGTGACCCTATGGTCCATAGCCTGCCAGGCTCCTCTGTCCATGGTATTCTCCAGGCAAGAATGCTGGAGTGCCCTTCTCCAGGGGACTTTCCAGACCCAGGGATTGAACCGGGGTGTCTTATGTTTCTTGCACTGGCAGGCAGGATCTTGACCACTAGCACCACTTGAAAAGCCCTGGCAATCTTGTTTGCATTCTTAAATACCCAAGTCAAATGTCATCTCCACCATGAGATCCTCTCTAGTTGCTTCCCCTACACAGCTGCTGCTACTGCTGCTAAGTCGCTTCAGTTGTGTCCAACTCTATGCGACCCCATAGACGGGAGCCCACCAGGCTCCCCTGTCCCTGGGATTCTGGAGTGGGTTGCCATGTCCTTCTCCAATGCATGAAAGTGAAAAGTGAAAGTGAAGTCGCTCAGGCGTATCCAACTCTTAGTGAGTCCATGGACTGCAGCCTACCAGGCTCCTCTGTCCATAGGATTTTCCAGGCAAGAGTACTGGAATGAGGTGCCATTGCCTTCTCCACCCCTACACTGCTCTCCTCGGCTAATTCATCCCATTCTCTTCTGTAAGCCCTTTGTACTTAGTCTACTGGCTTCTACTGCAACATTCACAACATTTATTTATAACAATGTTAATCTACCATTTGTCTCCTCCACGAAACAGCAGGTATATCAGAGGCAGGCCCTACTTCTGTATAACCAGTAACTAATATAGAGTAGGTGCTCAATAAATGTTGAATTAACTCAGGCGATTACCCAGTTGTCACAGGTGACAGAAGCAGTGAGTTGATGTTGATTACTGAGCTAGAAGTCCTTAAATCTCTCTAACATAGCATTGGACATGGTCCTAGAGAGCAGGTTAAGTATTCAGGTAAATTAAATTTAGTTTTGCTTGCTCTTCTCAGAGAACTGACTCCCTGTCTATATAGCCCCAGATGAACTAAGAGTTTAGAGGTGAAGTTTGTGCCCCACAACTCTACTTCTTTCTGCCATAGGTGACTAGTCCAGAAATGTATAATTAACCATAGGTTCCAGAGACCAATTCTCAAACGTCAAAACAATGTATTAAATCATCAAGGATAGCATTAACTTTATATTAAGACAAAGCTACAGGCAAGAAAGTTAGGATAGAGCTCACAACAATGATAATAAGACATTGATGATACAATAACAGCTAGTGTTTCTAGTACTTTCTATATGCCATCTTATGCTAAATGATTTTTCTGTTATTTAAACCCATGTTTACAAGTCTATGAAATAGGTACCTCAATGATCTTCTGTAAGTTATCCTCCCCTTTTAATTTAAATCTCACCTGCTATCTGCTGCTTGCAACAAAGAACCCTGACTAGTACAATTATTATCTCCATTTCATACTGTAATTACTATCTCCATTTCATACACGGGCTATCAAAGAAGGCCATAGAACTTTCCAAGCTGACACAGGTAGAAATGCAGAGACCTAGGATTGAAATCCAGTCCCTTTGCCTCTAGAACCTGAGCTCTAAATGCATTATTGTCTTTTGTAATGTTAGTTCCCTTTAGGCCTTCCTGCATTCTACTTTTGTAATGCCTGTATCCTTTATTGGAAAGAGTTCATGAACTATTTCTCTGTTCCTTAATTCAAAATGAAAGGAGGGAAAGCTGGAAAGAAGGAAGAACCAGATAGAAGGTAGTGAAAGCATGACGAGTGACCGTAACCAAGCAGAGAGGACTCCAACCCCAGCTGAGCAGCAGGCAGAAGCTGACCAGCAGTCACTCTTGAGCTTTTCTAAAACTAAGCTTCAGAGGTGGAAAGAAACATTCTCTTTCTGCCTTTTGGCACCAAGGCTGTTGCCCCAGAATCAGACTCCTGCCCCCTCCTTGAATGGAAACTAGTTGCTCCTTTCTAAGTTTCAGGAGCTTCCCTAGTGGCTCAGAAGGTAAAGAATCTGCTTGCAGTGCAGGAGACTCAGGTTTGATCCTGGGTCCGGAAAGTCCCCTGGAGAAGGGCATGGCAATCCACTCCAGTAATCTTGCCTGGAGAATCCTGTGGACAGAGGAGCCCGGCGGGCTACAGTCCATGGGGTTGCAAAGAGTTGGACATGACTTAGTTGGACACAACTGAGCAACTAATACTTTCATTTTTCAAGTTTCAGGAGGAACTGCAAGAAGAAAAAGAAGTAGTTAAAACTAGGCCCAAGATCACAGAAAGTTTGACTTCCAGCAGATTTTGAGCTTCATTATACACTCACTGTAATACATTGCTGCTGCTGCTAAGTCACTTCAGTCGTGTCTGACTCTGTGCGACCCCATAGATGGCAGCCCACCAGGCTCCCCCATCCCTGGGATTCTCCAGGCAAGAACAATGGAGTGGGTTGCCATGTCCTTCTCCAATGCATGAAAGTGAAAAGTGAAAGTGAAGTCGCTCAGTCATGTCCGACTCTTAGCGACTCCATGGACTGCAGCCTACCAGGCTCCTCCATCCATGGGATTTTCCAGGCAAGAGTACTGGAGTGGGGTGCCATTGCCTTCTCCGACTATAATACATTAGCATATGCTAAATACACACTCTTGTATGCAGAGTACATCATGAGAAATGCGGGGCTGGAAGAAGCACAAGCTAGAATCAAGATTGCCAGGAGAAATATCAATAACCTCAGATATGCAAATGACATCACCCTTATGGCAGAAAGCAACGAGGAACTAAAAAGTCTCTTGATGAAAGTGAAAGAGGAAAAAGTTGGTTTAAAACTCGACATTCAGAAAACTAAGATCATGGCATCCGGTCCCATCACTTCATGGCAAATAGATGGGGAAACAATGGAAACAGTGACAGACTTTATTTGGGGGGCCTCCAAAATCACTGCAGATGGTGATTGCAGCCATGAAATTAAAAGACGCTTGCTCCTTGGAAGAAAAGTTATGACCAACCTAGATAGCATATTAAAAAGTGGAGATATGACTTCGCCAACAAAAGTCCATCTAGTCAAGGCTATGGTTTTGCACTAGTCATGTATGGATGTGAGAGTTGGATTATAAAGAACACTGAAGAATTGATGCTTTTAAACTGTGGTGTTGGAGGAGACTCTTGAGAGTCCCTTGGACTGCAAGGAGATCCAACCAGTCCATCCTAAAGAAGATCAGTCCTGAATATTCATTGGAAGGACTGATGCTGAAGCTGAAACTCCAATACTTTGGCCACCTGATGTGAAGAACTGACTCACTGGAAAGGACCCTGATGCTGGGAAAGGTTTAATGCAAGAGGAGAAGGGGATGATAGAGGATGAGATGATTGGATGGCATCACCAACTCGATGGACATGAGCTTGAGTAAACTCCAGGAGTTGGTGATGGATGGGGAGGCCTGGCGTGCTGCAATCCATGGAGTCCCAAAGAGTCAGACATGACTGAGTGACTGAACTGAACTGAAATACATAGTTACAGGTGCCATGACAGTTGATAATTGACATGACAACTGGAAAAGTCCATCATTGTTATTCAGTCACCAAGTCGTGTCTGACTCTTTAGGACCCCATGGACTGCAGCACACCAGGCTTCTCTGTCCTTCACCATCTCTCAGAGTTTGCCCAAGTTTGCCATCCAACCATCTCATCCTCTGTCACCCTCTTCTGCCTTCAATTTTTCTCAGCATAAGGGGCTTTTCCAATGAGTTAGCTGTTCACATCAGCTGGCCAAAGTATTGGAAAAGCCATACAAGGGCTGAAAAGGACTGCTGCCTCAGTTCTGGGTCCAAACCACACGTCTGTTCTCAGATAAGTGATGAATATCCTTCCCCTCTTTCCAAATCCCTCCCTTTTACCTCAACTCTCCTACATTTAAGGGGAGTTGGTTTGAGAAGCTGACTTGCCAATCATGCTTATCTGTTCTTTGGCCATTGAATACAGCTTGCTCTGTTCCAGTCTCAGCATCAGTTTTGTTCTTGGCTACATGAATCTGAGCTTTAAAAATAAAAAAAGAACCTCCCTGGTCAAGACAAAGGATCTTGGCCTGGATTAGGACCCCAGCACAGGTCCAGTGGACCAACTCACTTACAGTTGGAAATCTAACCCAGGCCTCGGATTTCTGAAGCCTAAATTCTAAAGCATTAAAACCACCCCAACCTGCATTTATTAAATCATCTAGACCTACTGAGTCATTCCACTGCAATGGAGCTAGACCAGGCTTTGGTATTATCCTTAGGCTGGAGGTGGGGAGCAGGAGTAAAGCAAAATTGGCAATTATCACTTAAGAGCTGTTGAAAAAACTTCTAGCCCTAAATGAAGCTGCTCTTCCAAAGTACCACATCAGAAAACTGAAACTTTAATAACTTTTGTGTCCCAGTAAATGCACTGCTTGACGGAAACATAGTCTACCCAGTCAACCAGCCCCCAAGGCCAAGCCAGCTCTGGGCTCTATACCCACTTTGTTTGTTCTCACCACAAGATTGACTATGTGACCCCAGCCAGAGAGTTTCTATTTTTCTCCCCTTGTTCTTATTTCTTTACTCTATAAAAACTTCCTTTCTCCTGCCCCGTTTCTCAGTCCTTGGAATGGCGATTGCCCACTTCTTGAGGTTTTTTTTTTTTTTTTAAGTGTGTTTGCATCACCTAATTGTCTTCTTTGTGGAAGGGTGAAAGTTGCTCAGTCGTGTCTGACTCTTTGCCACTCCATGGGCCGCACAGGACTATCACGCTGAGGCACAGAAGTCAGGACACAGCCTCCTGTCCTGGGGTCAGCAACATTTCCTGGGAAGAGGCCTGGAAGGAGGGCGGGGGGCAGGCTTTACGTGAGGTGGGAGAGTAGCGCTCAGAGAGCACTTGTATGTGTCTTCCAGACCCACAGGCTGAGGTCAAGGGCCAAGAGAGGCCAGGGGGCGGCAAGGCTAGAGAAGGACCCAGGGGCCAGGGCCTCGGAGATTGGGCCTCCATCCCGGCACAGTGAGTACAGTGGAATGATGTTAAACAGCCCAGTGTCCTGACCAGGTTTGCGTGTGATGGCTCAGATGGTAAAGAATCTGTCTGCAGTGCAGGAGACACAGGTTCAATCCCTGGGTTGGGAAGATCCCCTGAAGAAGGGCATGGCAACCCACTCCAGTATTCCTGCCTGGAGAATCCCATGGACAGAGGAGCCTGGCAAGAAACATTCCATCCATAGGGTCGCAAAGTGTCAGACATGACTGAGTGACTAACACACTGTCTTAAAATACAGCTGTGGCTTCTATGATGCGAATGGACTGGAGGAGGAGGACCAAAGAAGGATGCTGCAAAACCAGTCAGGAGGCCACAGTGATAGCCTAGTGAAATGATAGGCGGTATGACAGAGGGTAGACAGAGGCAGACAGACTCAAACGACAGGGGCACAGAGGGACAAGACCTAGGGGCTGACTCAGAAGGAAAAGGAGAACTCTAGAAGCCCTCCTGGGTTTCAGACTCAGAGCAACTGAATGGATGGGGCTATTATTTGCTACCACAGGAAACCTGGCAGGAGGAGCAGTAGGGAGGAGGGCAGATAGAATCATGAGTTCAGAATAAAGGCTCAGCATAAAGAACCCACCTGCAAATGCAGGAGATGCGCATTCAATCCCTGGGCTGGGAAGATCCCCTGGAGAAGGGAATGGCAACCCACTCCAGTATTCTTGCCTGAAGAATCCCTTGGGCAGAGGAGCCTGGCGGGCTGCAGTCCAAAGGGTCACAAAGAGTCAGACACGACTGAGCGACTGAGTGTGCACAGTGGAGCCCCGTGTTTCTGGCGTTCCTCAATAACCCAGTGGAAACGCTCTGCAGGCAGCTGGACACACACTGTGCTTTGGCTTCACAGCTGTGAATATGCCATCTTTTTTTCAGTTTGACTGCTAGTCCTCTAGGGGCTGGGACAGGATCGGAACTTTTTTTATTCTCAGTGCCTAGGTCACCAGGCTACTGAAATGCTCGCTGAGCAGATACAACATACAAACACATGAAAGGAGGAATTCATACAGAATGGAGGGAAGGCAGGAGAGGAGGACTAAACAACCACTGCCAAAAGGCATGAAAAAAGGAGAGACAGTGGGACAGCTACAAACATCTACAAATCTACTAAACTCTGATGAGTATTCATAACCTTGGTTCAGAAAAAAAAAGGGTTTCAGAAATGAGGTCTTTTTCACAGTTTAGAAACTAGTAGAACCAAGAAGAATGGAATGAAGGGACTTGATTGGTGAAGTATTGAAGGGGAACAGTTGTGTAATGAGAATATATTTCTCTCACATATTTACTGAGAATATGTCAGCAAGAACAAAGCAGAATCACTGGCAGTAATAGAACTAGATAGCTGAAGTCACGGTCAGAGCAAAGACTAGCTGCCCACCAGCCCGAGGCATGTGACCACCTCCCTAGGCCTCATTTGCCCATCAAATTCTGACTCCTGAAGGACTCATCTAGAATGTCTCAGCTCCTGCAGCCTTTTGTTGGTGTGATCTCTGAATCTACTTTCTAAAGCCCAGTAATGTATCTGTTCCTCTTCGCTTCAGAAACTTGGAAAGTGATAAAGTCAGAAGAAAGTTTCAGAAATATACTCTGTGGTTTGGGGAGAGAAGAAAGAGTGGGGCTGGGAGTTGCAGGAGACCCCAGTGGGACTGAGCCAGAAAGGGACCCATCCAAAGGCATTTAATCACAGACCAGCAAAGGACAAGATTGGGGTGAGGGGCTCCAGGTGCAAAGAATTTAGGGATCAGTCTCCTTCATTTTTAAGGAAAGGAAAATTAGAGCTCATAAGTCTAAACTTGTTATTCCTTCATTTAAAACCCTTCAAAGGACTCCTAGTGCCTCTTGAACAGGTATAAACTCTTTAGCCTCAAGGAAACCACAGCACCTCCCTTTCCTCTTCTCAGTCCCCTTCCTGGTCTGGTTCTTACCTCTGCTGCCCTGTCCAATGATGAAACTATGACGAAGCCACACTTGGGAGGGAGCCCCAGGCCAAGGCTTTGGAGACTGGACCATTTTTCTGTTGCCATAAAATGAGTTACCACTGAACAACAGACATTTATTATCTCAAAAATTCTGAGTCAGGAGTCACCTGGCACAGCTTAGCTGGTCCTCTGCTCAGGATCTCACAAGGCTATAATCCAGGTGTCAGCCAGGACTGGGTTCTCTTCTGGAGGTTTGACTGGGGAAGTACATGTTTTCTCATGCTCATTCGTATTGGAATCATTCAGTTCCTCTAGCCATAAGGGTTGTGGCAGCTTGCTTGTTCAAGGCCAGTGATAAAGGTGAGGGGAGAGAGAGAGTCTCTAATAAGATAAGACACTACAATATATCTGAAAAAGATGAAAACTCGAATTTGAAAAGATGTACACACCCCAATGTTCATAGAAGCACTATTTATAATAGCCAAGACATGGAAGCAAACTAAGTGTCCAGCAACAGATGAACAGATTAAGCTATGGCACATATATCCAATGAAATATTATTCAGCCATAAAAAAGAATGAAATAATGCCATTTGCAGCAGCATGGATGGACCTAGAGATTAACATACTAAGTAGTGAAAGTGAAAGTTGCTCAGTTGTGTCCAACTCTTTGTGACCCCATGGACTGTACAGTCCATGGAATTCTCCAGGCCAGGTACTGGAGTGGGTAGCCTTTCCCTTCTCCAGGGGATCTTCCTGACCCAGGAACTGAACCGGGATCTCCTGCATTGTAGGTGGATTCTTTACCAACTGAGCTACCGGGGAAGTCCATCATACTAAGTCAGTCAGAGCCAAATATCATATGATAGCACTTTTGTGGGGAATCTAAAAATAAAATGGTAAAAATAAACCTATTTATAAAGCAGAAATAGACACAGACATAGAAAATGTCTTTTCCTTCCCAAAAAAGAAAGCAGGGCAGGGATAAATTAGGAGTTTGGGTTTCACAGATACACACTGCTATATATAGGAGTGTGTGTAGTGTGTGTAACCAAACCACTTTGCTGTACACCTGAAACTATCACAACACTGTAAATCAACTATACTTCAATTTAAAAAAAGGATGTTACAACCTTATGTAACCACATAAACACAATCACATCATCCCATGCCTTTATAGTGGTCCCCACCTTTTGGCACCAGGGATCAGTTTCATGGAAGACAATTTTTTCACAGAGCAGTGAAGGTGGGGACGGTTTCAGGATGATTCGAGCACAGTACATCTATTGAGCACTTTATTTCTATTATTATTGCATCAGCTCCAGCTCAGTTCATCAGGCACTAGATCCCAGAGGTTGGGGACTCCTGCTTTATCATACTCTGGTTTATAATCCAGTCCCAGGTGTTGCAAGAGGAAAGTATTATACTAAGGTGTGAAAATCAGGAGGCGGGATGGCAGAGCCACTTAGGTCTGTTGCAGCCGGCCTGCTACAATAAAGCTCTGGAAATTTCTCCCACTGGGGTGCCTGGAGTGGAAGGAGGAGACGGAATATGAAGGAGACATCTTCCAACACCAATATTAATTATAATGCCTTAAAGATTATTTCTTTTTGTCTCTTATAGGCCCGAAACTCTTTGGGGGAGGTGTCATATGTTTTATACCAAATCTGGTGGCACTAGTAGCAAAGAACCCACCTGCCAAAGCAGGAGACGCAAGAGACATAGGTTCTATCCCTGAGTTGGGAAGATCCCCTGGAGTAGGAAATGGCCACCCACTCCAGTATTCTTGCCTAGAGAATCCCCATGGACAAAGGAGCCTGGCGGGCTACCGTCCATGGGGCTGCAAAGAGTCAGACACGACTAAGCACACACATGATCAGTCAACCAATACCAAATAGCATTATACCTGACACAGAGCATTCCCTCCATATAAATCTGTGGCTGAATAAACAGACTGGGCATTGGCTGTACAGGTATTAACAACAGAATCTATAGGGGTTGCCTGAATCCCAGCAGAGATTTTCTATGTACTTGTCCTCAACACACTATTTCTCTCACATAAGGTTTGTAGAAACTCTGGTAATTCTGTCCATCAAAACCCTAGAATATAAGCTGCCTCATAAGTCCTATCTTTTATATATTAAACATTTTTATTTATGAAGGCATATTCTAGTTAATGTTTACCTAATCACAAATAAACTTGTGTTAACCATTTTGTGATTACCTAGAAGCCTCTATTCTATAGGAAGGAAGATGACACATAGAGACACTATTCCACACATTGGGTCAAATTATTGACCGACTGGGGAAGGGATGCGAAGAGTAGAATTTTTTTAAATGTGTTTTTGGCTGTATCAGGTCTTAGTGGTGGAGTGTGGGATCTATTTCCCCGACCAGGGATTGAACCTGGACCCCCTGCATTGGGAGCGAAGAGTCCTAGCCACTGGACCCCCAGTGAAGTCCCAAGTCCTTTACTTTAGTTTGCCAGCTCACTCATACATTTTTTGGAGATACAACCCTCTACGTCATCATCTTAACTTCCCAGTGACAAGATACGTGGGAAAGCTCTTGCATTATGATCCTTTGCAAATAGGAATGAGAACTGTGTCTCTAAAGACTTTCTTGAGCTATTTTCAAGTACAAAAATAAGTAGAGAGAAAACCCATTGACTTACTTAACCTCCCATGTTGAATGTTTAATACATTACATATTCTACCCAAATGCTTAATTTGTTGCTTCCTTCCAGGCATGTGCCCAATTAAATGTCTATTACATGGTACCCATGTAACACCAATTGGTTCAATCCCATTGCTACCTTACAAACCAATAGATGAATATGGTTTGCAGGAGCATAAGATGTGAATAGCATCACGCAATCTCATGACAAGTCTTACAAATTAAAAAAGGCTTATAAACCATTACATTTCTTTAGCTCCTGGGAAATCAAGCAAATTGAAAACTCACATTCACATGTGGCAAAAATATTCTTCATGTGTACCAAATTCCACCTGAAACCAAATGACTCTCAGTTCTCTCTCCCATCCTAGAGTTCCAGCAGAATAGAAAGTTAAAGACATTCTTCATAGTCTGTTAAGTTATACAAAACAAAAAAAAAAATCCCTGGCCACACCAATTTGACCATCTAAAAGGAAACACATAAGATAAACTGTTAATGAATATTGAGCACTCAACTGTTAAGTATTATGATAGGCTGAAAAATGTCCAGCTAAAGCTATCTATATCCTAATCTCTCATTTCACTCAGTCGTGTCCAACTCTGCAACCCCATGAACTGCAGCACACCAGGTTTCCCTGTCCATCACCAATTCCCAGAGCTTACTCAAACTCATGTCCATCAAGTCAGTGATGCCATCCAACCATCTCATCCTCTGTCGTCCCCTTCTCCTCCTGCCTTCAATCTTTCCCAGCATTAGGGTCTTTTCCAATGAGTCAGTTCATTGCATCAGGTGGCCAACGTATTGGAGCTTCAGCTTCAGCATCAGTCCTTCCAGTGAATATTTAGGACTAATTTCCTTTAGGATGGACTGCTTTTATCTCCTTGCAGTCCAAGGGACTCTCAAGAGTCTTCTCCAACACCACAGTTCAAAAGCATCAATTCTTCAGCGCTCAGCCTTCTTTATAGCTCAACTCTCACATCCATACATGACTGCTAGAAAAACTGTAGCCTTGACTAGATGGACCTTTGTTGGCAAAGTCACATCTCTGCTTTGTAATATGCTGTCTAGGTTGGTCATAACATTTCTTCCAAGGAGTAAGCGTCTTTTTATTTCATGGCTGCAGTCACCATCTGCAGTGATTTTGGAGCCCAAAAAATAGAAGTCAGCCACTGTTCCCACTGTTTCTCCATCTATTTGCCATGAAGTGATGGGACCAGATGCCATGATCTTAGTTTTCTGATGTTGAGCTTTAAGCCAACTTTTCACTCTCCTCTTTCACTTTCATCAAGAGGCTTTTTAGTTCTTCTTCACTTTCTCCCATAAGGGTGGTGTCATCTGCATATCTGAGGCTATTGATATTTCTCCCGGCAATCTTGATTCTAGCTTGTGCTTCATCCAGCCCAGCGTTTCTCATGATGTTCTCTGCATATAAGTTAAATAACCACAGAGACAATATACAGCCTTGACGTATTCCTTTTCCTATTTGGAACCAGTCTGTTGTTCCATGTCCAGTTCTAACTGTTGCTTCCTGACCTGCATATAGGTTTCTCAAGAGGCAGGTCAGGTGGTCTGGTATTCCCATCTCTTTCAGAATTTTCCACAGTTTATTGTGATNTTTCAGAATTTTATACAGTTTGCTGTGATCCACACAGTCAGAGGCTTTGGCATAGTCAATAAAGCAGAAATAGATGTTTTTCTGAAACTCTCTTGCTTTTTTGATGATACAGTGGATGTTGGCAGTTTGATCTCTGGTTCCTCTGCCTTTTCTAAAACCAGCTTGAACATCTGGAAGTTCACGGTTCATGTATTGCTGAAGCCTGGCTTGGAGAATTTTGAGCATTACTTTACTAGTGTGTGAGATGAGTGCAACTGTGTGGTAGTTTGAGCATTCTTTGGCATTGCCTTTCTTTGGGATTGGAATAAAAACTGACCTTTTCCAGTCCTGTGGCCACTGCTGAGTTTTCCAAATTTGCTGGCATATTGATTGCAGCACTTTCACAGCATCATCATTTAGGATTTGAGATAGCTCAACTGGAATTCCATCACCTCCACTAGCTTCTTGGCAGTGATGCTTCCTAAGGCCCATTTGACTTTGCATTCCAGGATGTCTGGCTCTAGGTAAGTGATCACACCATTGTGGTTATGTGGGTCATGAAGATCTTTTTTGTATAGTTCTTCTGGGTATTCTTGCCACCTCTTCTTAATATCTTCTGCTTCTGTTAGGTCCATACCATTTCTGTACTTTATTGAGCCCATCTTTGCATGAAATGTTCCCTTGGTATCTCTAATTTTCTTGAAGAGATCTCTAGTCTTTCCCATTCTATTGTTTTCCTCTATTTCTTTGCATTTGCCCCCAACCCTGAAGCAGGCCACTGCTGACCCATGCCTCTGCCAGACACTCCTGGACTCTCGCAAGCAAGTCTGGGTCAGTCTCTTGTGGGGTCACTGCTCCTTTCTCCTGGGTCCTGGTGCACACAAGGTTCTGTTTGTGCCCTCCGAGGGTCTGTCTCCCATTCCTGTGTAAGTTCTGGTGGCTCTATGGTTGGGTTAATGGTGACCTCCTCCACGAGGGCTTATGCTATACCCAGGTCTGCTGCACCCAGAGCCCCTGCCCCTGCGGCAGGCAACTTCTGACCCGTACCTTTGCAGGAGACACTCAAACACAGTTTGGCCTCAGTCTCTGTGGGGTCTCTGGGTCCTGGTGTGCACAAGGCTTGCTTGAGCCCTCTGAGCGTCTCTCTGTTGGTATGGGGTTTGATTCTAAACTCGATTTTGCCCCTCCTACCATCTTGCTGGGGCTTCTCCTTTGCCCTTGGACATGGGGTATCTCCTCAAAGTCACTCCAGCATAGCACAGCCACCACTCCAGTGCCACACAGCTGCTACTCCAAAAAGTACTGCAGCTGTGATTAAATAAGGATCTTGAGATAGGAGATTATCCTGAATTATCTAAGTGAGTTTTATATGCAGTTGGCATGTTCCTTATGAAAAAGGAGGTAGTAGGCGATTTGACACAGATACACAAACAGAAAAGAGGCAACGTGACCACAGACACAGAGATTATAGTAAAACGACCACAGGCCAAGGATTGCAGGCAGCACCAGAAGCTGGGAGAAGGAATGAATTCTCTAGAGCCTCGGGAAGGTGCACAAGCCTGCCAACACTTTGTTTCAATCTGGAGAAAATGACTCTGGACTGCTGAGCTCTGGCACTGTGAAAGAATAAATTTCTGCTAGTTTAAGCCACCCCACATGTGGGGATTGGCTGCAGCAGCCACAGGAAACTAATGAAGTACCATGAAGGAAAGAATGCAAAAGGGTTATAGTCTAACTGGAGGATGGGAGAGGGACAGATACTTTAATGGGAAAGCCAGGGAGACCTGAGAAGCTGGAGTTAGAGCTCTGAGCTCAAGAGGAGACCTGGCTGAGTAAGAAGCCTGAGAATGACCACTGGTCTGGATAGGAAGTCATAGCGTTTCTGATTAGAGTGATTTTGGTGGAAAGGTGAGAACTTTTTGGAGTGAGTTCAAGAGAAAATGGGAGGTGATAACCAGCGTTGGAATAAGATAAATAACACATCTGAGTACTTTTGCCCTAAAAGGAAGGTAGAGAAAAAAAGACAGTAATGTGAGGTCAGAGGCCCAGTTATACACTAATTCTGTATCATTAAGGCTCACAACCGTGGGCTTCCCTGGTAGCTCAGATGGTAAAGCGTCTGTCTACAATGTGGGAGACCCAGGTTCAATGCCTGGGTCAGGAAGATCCCTTGGAGAAGGAAATGGCAACCCACTCTAGGACTCTTGCCTGGAAAATCCCATGGACTGAGGAGCCTGGTAGGCTACAGTCCATGGGGTCGCAAAGAGTCGGACATGACTGAGCAACTTCACTTCACTTCACTTCAAGGCTCACAACAATTCCGAAAGAGGGTCCGTTTAAACTGATGCTTACAGAGGTCTTTGATTTGCCCACAGTTGTATAGCAGGGAAAGTGAAAGTGAAGTCGCTCAGTCGGGTCCGACTCTTTGTGAGCCGTGGACTATAGCCCACCAAGCTCCTCCAACCATGGGATTCTCCAGGCAAGAATACTGGAGTAGGTTGCCATTTCCTTCTCCAGGGGATCTTGCCAACCCAGGGATCGAACCCAGGTCTCCCACATTGCAGGCAGACGCTTTAACCTCTGTACCACCAGGGAAGCCCTTAAATACAAGAATCCAAGTACTAACATCAAAGATTTCAAAGGAGGAAAGGAAGCCAGGTTGAAAGAAGAAGGGGGAGGAGGCGGAAGTGACCATTAATTCAAGTTCTTTTTTTTTTTTTAACTTAGTACAAAATTCTTTATGATATAAAAACCAAAAAAGATAAAAATGGCTTATACTTAGATGAAGGTGAGCTGAGCCTGGGCAGGTAGCTGTGACCCCTGGGGCCACTACACACCAACAAAGACCCAGCTTTGTAGCCTGGCTCTGCTGCTGCAAAGTCCCGGCGGATACATACGACAAACACTCCTCACCAGTAACTTAGTTGAGAAACCCAGGCTTAAGGAATAAAAGGAAAATAAGACTTTCCATCCTCACATACTGCATGGGCAACTTCAAGGACTCTTAGTGAAGAGAATATTGTTGTTAATGACAAGGAGAAAATATTTTGATTATACACGTTAACTGACTAGACAGAACAGACAAGTGAAAGACCTTAGCATATGTTCCCCTGTTAAAGAAGAGTGACTATTTTCAGAGGACCATGAACAAAGCGACAATGGAGAGAAATAAAAGAACATGAATTTAACAGTGAAATCAGTCACAAGCATCCAGTAGGTGTTTGTACCGTATTGTAAGTGAATTCAGCCGGATTTGCAGGATTCTGCAATAATCTCTGAAGCACTGCAGGAAGTGACAGATGCTCAGGGCCCGTATTTCACAGGTGATCTCTGTGAAGTATGGATGATAGTTCCTATGTCCCAGGGTTGTTGGAAGGATTAAATGAGAAATATGTAAGAACCTCTGACCATCACCTGCCCAGGGGAGGCCAGCACATACATAGCTCCCCTCACTCTCCTCTTCCTCCTCCCCTTCCACCACCTCCTCTTCCCCTCTCACCTCCTATTCTGCCATGAGCCACAGACCCTCAAAGGTCTGTCTCCACTTACCCCTGCCAATTAATTTTCCACCGCCCCTCCTCAGGCTGATTATGCTCCAGCTGACCTTCTTTCTGTCCCTTGAACACACCCTACTTGCTCTCACCTGAGGACTTCTGCTCAAGCTGGAAAGCACTCTCCAGATTTTGGCATGGAGGATTCCCTCTCATCCTTAGGGCCTGAGCTCAAAGGCCATCTTCTCAAAGAGGCTTTCCATAAGCACCACGTTAAACCCCTCCCCGTAGTTTATCCTCAGTCACGGTATCCTGTTTTCTTTATAGCACTGACTTTCTGAAGTAGCCTTATTGATCTAAGTCCTGTCTCTTCCCACAAATGACAAAGACCTCATCTGTCATATTTCTTGCTTCTCACTTGGCACCTGAAACAGTACGGGGTACAGAAGAGTGGCCTAAAGCAGTTAATCATCATCACTGTATACACTATGCACACACTGTTCTTCATCCATGTATACAGTATGTACACACAGCTATTCTATGTATAGGTTTTGCTGGGTGTGTGAGACAGAACAGAGATGAGAGAGAGACAGAGAGAATGTAAATGAGTTGAAAGAAAAAGAATAAGCACCAAGCCACAGGCATCAGCTTAAACCCAACTTTGCCACCTGAACTGTGTGATTGTAGGTGAGATAAGTAGGCTTTCTATGCTGCTTTCTGTCACTGAAGCGTGATAAGGATCTCCCTAGTATTAGGAACATTCAATGAAGTGCTCCAAGTCAAACACTTAATACTGGATATAACATACTAAGCTCTTAATAACTATTAACATGTATTTCCTGTCAAACAAAATTTTTATCCTCTGGTACCTAATGTAACACCTCACACATCCTTAGCTAGCTATCATGACTAGGGCAGCATAATCTCTTAAAAAAAAAAAAAAAAGCAAATATATTCCAGGATATCTAGTTATAATAATGAAGAGTCATCAAGACCCTGACATTTACCAAAATTGAAGGTCATATCTAGTCTGATGTTCAAATTTTTTCCGAGGGAGAGATCAAGATGGTGGAGCAGAAAAACAGGGAGCTCACATCCCCAAACACATCAAAAATACATCTGAGTGTGGAAAAATTCTCTCAGAATACTAACTGCAAGCTGACAGGGCATCTTTTATACAACCAAAGCTATAAGAAAGGTGCCCATGTAACCAAATAGGGTTGTGTACGTATTTAACGGACAGCAAGGAGAACAAACCAGTCAGTCCTAAAGGAAGTCCACCCTGAGTATTCAGTGGAAGGATTGATGCTGAAGCTGAAGCTCCAATACTTTGGCCCCCTGATGCACAAAGAACCAACTCATTGGAAAAGACACTGGAAAGACATTGGGAAAGATGCCAGGAAAGATTGAAGGCAAAAGGAGAAGAGGGTGGCAGAGGATGAGATCATTAGATGGCATCATCAGCTCAATGGACACAAATCTGAGCAAACTCCGAGAGATAGTGAAGGACAGGGAAGCCTTGTTTGCTGCAGTTCATAGGGTCGCAATGAGTTGGACATGACTTAGCGACTGAACAACATCCCTGTATACCTGAAACTAACACAGCACTATAAATCAACTCTACTTTAATAAAAGAAAGAAACTTGACAGAAGTAAAAAAAAAAAAAAGAAGAAGTAAAAANAAAAAAAAAAAAAAAAAAAAAAAAGAAGTAAAAAAATTCTTCAAAAAACCTTCCTAATTTGGATTATGAAAATTAAGAGTAAAAACGATACATATAAAATACAGTGAGTACCTGTCATTTGAGAACCATTTAATGGAAAAGTATCAGAAAACCCTGAGCTCCCATGTCCTGACTGCCCATCCAGTTTTTCTGTCCTGCAACTTTACCCAAGGTCCAGATTCTTTGTACAACAGAGCTAGGGGTCAGCTTCTGACCAGTAACTTTCCCAAGTCAGAGAAAACACTCTGGAAGTTAGGAAGAAAAGAGCTCCAACAGTCATTTCCAGACTGAAAACCTATTTCCACCCCTGGGGACCTGGGCATTCCATGGCAGACTTGACACACAGAGGACAACTTCCTGTTGGAAAAAAATCAGAGAGCTGTTCTCCAAGGATCTTCTCATGGACACAGAATCCAGAGCCTTGCAGAGCAACTGTGTGCATGGTGGCTCACACCAACCTCTAACTCTAGATGAGTTTAAGAAGTTGTTTTCCTCACCTTCTTCATGCCTTTTCAAGTCTTACTTCAAAAGTATTAGAGAAATCTGCAGGAAAATGGGAAATTCCAGCAGCTCATGTCCTTCTGGACAAGTCGATTTCCTCAGTGCTGCTGCTCCTGCCCAGCACTCTTCATATGGAAGATGCCCTATAGACCTCCCTAGAATCCTGGGGCCTCAGAAGGACCAAGGCCCAGGAAAGTGATGACACGCTCAAGGCAGAACCATGGCTACAAACGGGCTTCCTGTTTCCAGACTGTGTTAAGTTCATTTTAGTAATGAGTGACTAGGATTTGATCCATTAGTGTCCACTGGATATGGGATGACAGCACAGGAAACCCTCCATTCCTTAGGCCTAAATCTCCTGGTGGTCCAGTGGGTAAAAATTCACCTGTCAATGCAGGGGAAAATTTCACATGCCCGAGGGCAACTAACTAGTTGTGCCCCTGCGCCACAACTATTGAGCTCGAATACCCTGGAGCCTGTGCTCTGTAACGAAGGAAGCCATCACAATGAGAAGCCCGAGCACTGCAACTGCAGAGTAGCCCCCATTCGCCATAACTAGAGCAAGCCCTTGTGCAGCAATGAAAACCCAGTGTAGCCAAAAATAAATAAAAATTTTAAAATGAATGCTTCTGAGTGCTGTAGCACTGAGTTGTTATTTAGACTCAATAATTATTGGGGCTCCCTTCTCCTTACTCTCCCCTTAAGTTGGGCCAAGTTCTTAGGAGTTACATAGACCATCAAAGCTTGCCATTGTCCTTCTAGTTATCAACCCATGTTGGTGATCGCCAAGGCATGAGCATCTCTGATTAGGTGGGGACCCTCATTCCTAGGATCTGCTGTCAGCCGAGGTCCTCCTGGCTCCCTGGGTCAATGTCAAGAAGCACTGCTTCTGTCTTTACTCTTCACTTATCCACCTGCCAACTTGACTGCCTCTTGGCCCCTGGGACATGCCCCCTGTCCTCTGCACTCTCTTCTTTTCCCTCACTTCTGGAAGCCCTAGCATCCTTTTAAAGAATTTTAGCACATTAAGAAAAAGAAGAAGAGGTAATGACTTCAAGAAGCTTCTGTGTTTTGATCCCACAAAAACCCCTCAGGCAGAAGATACGAGGGGCCCAGATACCTAATTAAAATTCAGGAGAGGAAAAAGTATTCAGCAAGCAAATCAAGTGAGTATCTCAAAACATTACTCTGCCTCACCACCTCTGGTTCCCTAGTGCTATCATGTCAAATCATATCAAAATTTTGTAAGAGCTAATGGGAAAGAGTTTTAGCAAGATACCCAAGACATTTTGATTGAAAATGTATATCTTTTGTGGGAGAAAATGTTAACAAATGATTCAACAGACAAGGGCTTAATCTCCAAAATATACAAATAGTTCATGCAGCTCAACAACAACAAAAAGCAAACAACCCAACTGAAAAATAGGCAGAAGACCTTAATCAACATTTCTTCTAAGAAGACAGACAAGTGGCCAGTGGGCACAGGAAAACATGCTCAACATCGCTAATTGTTAGAGAAATGCAAATCAAAACTACAAGTAGGTTCCGCCTCACACCAGTCAGAATGGCCATTATTAAAATGTCTGCAAATAACAAATGCTGGGGAGGGTATGGAGAAAAGGGAACCCTCCTACACTGTTGGTGGAAATGTAAACTGGTACAGCCACCACCAGAAAACAGTATGGAGTTTCCTCAGAAAACAAAAAAAGCGGAATTACCATACAATCCAGCAATCCCACTCCTGGGCACACTCCCAGACAAAACTATAATTCAAAAAGATACATGTACCCCTATATTCATAAAAGCACTGTTTATAATCACCAAGACATGGAACCAACCTAAATGCCCACCAACAAATGAATGGACAAAATGATGTGGTACATATCCACAGTGAAATAGTACTCAGCCAAAAAACAAACAAAAAAAAAAGAATGAAATAATGTCATATGCAGCAACAGGATACAAGTAGAGATGATCATATTAAGTGTAATAAGTCAGAAAGACAAATACCATATGATATCACTTATATGTGAAATCTAACATACGACACAAATGAAGCCATCTATGAAACAGAAACAGACACACAGACACAGAGAACAGACTTGTGTTGCCAAAGGTGGGTGGGGGAGAGAGGTGAACTGGGAGTTTGGGGTTGGTAGATGCAAACTCTTACATTTAGAATGCATAAACAACAAGGTCCTACTGTATAGCACAAAGAAGTATACCCAGTTTCCTGGGATAAAGGATAATGGAAAAGGATATATATTTTTTAAAATAATGTATATATGTATATAACTGAGTCATTCTGCTTACAGCAGAAATTAGCACAATATTATAAATCACTGTACTTCAATTTAATTAGTCTCTATTCCAGAAGTAACTACTACAAATTCCTCACTTATCCCTTTATCATCAATATTAGACATTTTGCTAACATAATGGCTGTCCTAATTGAGTTTTCATTAGTGAAGGTAATAGTATCCAATATATGTGTAGTAGCTAACCTATTTTAGAGACACTCTAAACCCTAAAATGAGTAGAGTTTAAAAATCGGAAACTCCGCTGTCTAATATGGTAGCCACAAGCCATATGGACCTCAGGTGACACAGGTAATTCTTGCTATTTAGAGTTGCATTTATCTGATAACTAACAATGTTGGGCATTTTTCCATGTGCCTGCTGGCCATCTGTATTTCTTCTTTGGGAAAACTGTCTATTCCAGTCTTCTGCCCATTTTCTAATTGTTTGTTTTTTTTTTTTAATGTTGTTTGAGCTGTTTATGTATATTGGATGTTAACCACTTGTCATATCATTTGCAAATACTTTCTACCATTCAGTAGGCTGTCTTTTTGTTTGTCAATGGTTCCTTTGCTGTACAAAAGCTTTTAAGTTGAATTAGGTCTCATTTGTTTATTTGAGAGTCCCTTGGACTGCAAGGAGATCCAACCAGTCCATCCTAAAGGAGATCAGTCCTGGGTGTTCATTGGAAGGACTGATGTTGAATCTGAAACTCCAATACTTTGGCCATCTGATGTGAAGAGCTGACTCATTTGAAAAGACCCTGATGCTGGGAAAGATTGAGGGTAGGAGAAGGGGCCGAGAAAGGATGAGATGGTTGGATGGCATCACCGACTCAATGGACATAAGTTTGGGTAAACTCCGGGAGTTGATGGACAGGGAGGCCTGGCATGCTGCGGTTCATGGGGGTCACAAAGAGTTGAACACGACTGAGCAACTGAACTGAACTATTTATTTTTCTTTTGTTTCCTTCACCTTAGGAAACAGTTTCAAAAATAAATTCTTTTTGTCAAAGTGTTCTGCCCATATTTACTTCTAGGAATTTAATGGTTTTCAGTCCTACATTTAAGTCTTTAATCCATTTGGAGAATACTGTTGTATATAGTATTAGAAAATGTTCTAATTTCATTCTTTTCCAGTTTTCCCGGCACCAGTTTTTGAAGACTGTCTTTTCTGCGTTTGTGTTACATATTCTTGCCTCCCTTGCCATGTGTTAATTGACCATAAGTTCATGGGTTTATTCCTGGGCTCTGTATTCTGGTCCATTGGTCTGTGTGTCTGTTTTTTGTGTCAGTTTTATATTGTTTTGATTACAACAGCTTTGTACCATAGTCTAAAGACAGGAAACATGATACCTTCCACTCTGTTTTTCATTCTCAAGATTGTTGAGACTGGCTATTCAGAGTATTTTATGCTTCCATACAAAGTTTAAATTTTTTTCTAGTTCTGAGGAACTAGATCCTAGAACCAGAACACATCCCTTAGATCAGAGGCTCTGGCCCTGGACCTGGTGCTTTAAAGGGCCCTTGTCCAAATTCTCCCGTACAATCCCTCTCCTAAGGCAGCTCACTATGCCAGAGGCCTGCAGTTGGTGAGGCTCAAGAGAATGTTGCTGCAAGCTGATGAAAGTAGTGATATAATACGGGGGCCAGAGAACGTATGTCAATGAGCAAATCATCAGATGTCCCAGGCTGGATTACAGCCTGGTGCAGATCACTGCCCTGGTGACGGATGGCCCATTTACAATTCTGCAGCTGCGTCTTCGTCTTTTTGCACTGAGTCCAACTCTTGTCAGTAGGTTGGTACTTGAAGGCTATATATCCTTCATCTCCATCATACTAAAATACATTTCCCTGGGGCAGCTGCACCCTTACATTACATATGTAAGCCAGGAGATTTACAGAGACAGAAAAATTAGCAAATGTGATGATGCAAGCAGGGGCTAGATAGGTGCTTATACACTGCATCTTGCTCTTGCAACCCCAAGACTGCCATGCTGTGAAGAAGCCTGGATTTTTGAGAGAAAGGCCTAGATTGTCTTAAATGCCCCCAGCACCTACCTCCCAGCCAATTGCTGCAGCTGTATGAATGAGCCAAGATAGGAGCTAACAAATAGACCTGCTCAGAATTGTGGAAAATCACAAATGTTGTAGTGTAAATGTTTAAACATTTATGACACTTCTTAATGTTTTTGTTTAAATGTTTAAAGCCACTAGGTTTGGGGTGATTTGTTACGCTGCAATTGAAATCTGATACAATCGCACAATTAGGTAAAGACAAGCTTCCTACCCTCAAAGACTCTCTGTGTACCTACCACCAGCACTGGCAGAACATGGTATATGTTTTGTTAAGCATTTATTAATAGATCCACAAAGATGTATATGAAAATCTGGATTTTGTTATAAAATGAAGTTGATAATCTGCTTTACATATTTTTGTCTGTTAATACTGAGACTATGAGGACTTCCTCATAAATGGAACAGAGGTGGTACGATGGATAAGAATCCTGCCAATGCTGGGGACATGGGTTCAGAACAACTAAGCTCATGTGCCACAGCTCATGTGCCATGAGCCTGTGATCTAAAGTCCTTAAGCCACAACTGTTGAAGCCTGCAAGCCCCATCTACTGAAGCCCATGAGCCTAGAGCCTGTGCTCTGCAACAAGGGAAGCCACCACAACGAGAAGCCCACACACCACAACTAGAGAAAAGCCCAAATGCAACAACAAAGACCCAGCGCAACCAAAATAAATTAATAAAAAATAAAAATATTGAGAATATGAGTCAAAGTATAAAGCATTTGATTTATAGTTTTCATGACTACTGAATGAGGCAGCCATGAGCTCGGTCTATAGCCTGTACGAACAGCTACACTGGCTTATAAAGACTGTCAAATCCTAATCTCAAATTTTTTTTTTAATGTGGTTACCTGTTGGAAAAGACTCTGATGCTGGGAGGGATTGGGGGCAGGAGGAAAAGGGGGATGAGATGGCTGGATGGCATCACTGACTCGATGGACGTGAGTCTGAGTGAACTCTGGGGGTTGGTGATTGACAGGGAGGCCTGGCGTGCTGAGATTCATGGGGTCACAAAGAGTCGGACACGATTGAGCAACTGAACTGAACTGAACCTGTAAGAGACAAAAAGACTTGCTTTCTGAAAAATCTAAAAATCATTCAACTTAATATTTTGTCATTAAAGAAATCTATACTTCAGTTAGGAGATCCAAGGCCTCCATGCATAATACTGTTAGAAAACTCTAAGAGTATATGAATAAATGCAAAATTAATGAGTACAGACTGTAAGTGCCCTGAGAGCTTAGAAAATGGAGAGACTAATCCATGCTGGAATGTCTAGGAAAAGTCAGTATATCATTTTTTCAGGTGTGGCATGTGAACTCTTAGTTGCAGTATGTGGGAATTAGTCCCTTGACCATGGATTGAACCCAGGCTCCCTGCATTAGGAGCACAAAGTCTTAGCTACTGGACTACCAGGGAAGTATATATTGTAAAGGCGAGAGATTAAAGGGGGAAAATGACCATTCAATATAAGAGATCTAAGAATACTCATAGTCAAAGAGCAGAGCCTACAAATAGGCCTCTGGTCAGACCTAATAGACTCTACTTTTACTTAGGAAGGAATAGCCCAAGAATCACCAGATATTTCAGGGCAGCTTCTAAAGTGAAATAAAGATAATGAATCAGGCCAAGAGACTCTGAAGAATAAGAAACAATACATGGAATTAGCGGGGGGAAATGACCAAAATAGTCTAGTTTATGTCTTAACACAGATAACTTAGAAAATATTTCATATTCATTATGCTATGAAGAAGATGCTATAAAAAATTCAGAGAAAAAGAAGGGAAATTAAGTGACAGGAGAAATTTTATAAATTCAAAGTTTGGAAGACTAAGTAGAAATAATGTCCCAGAAAGCAGAACAATATTAAATGAGATGGTGACAAAAATAAAACTAAAATGGGTATCAGAAGCTAATCATCAAAATAAAAGGAGTTAGAGAAAGTGGGGAGGAAGTGATAAAAGGAATAAGAAAATGTTCAATAAATAAAGGAGTTTCCAGACTGTAATCACACATCAAGTTGCAACAGAATGAATGGGAAAAGACACAATGTGAAAACTTAGAAAAATGTTGGACAGAAAGCTCCAGCTTAGAATTCTATACCCAGACCAATGATCAAGTCTGAGGGCAGAATGAAAGTTTCTTCAGATGAGCGAGGTCTCAAAAAGTTGACCTCCCTTGTAACTTTCCTCATGAAGCTACTAGAGTCTGTGCTCCAGCAAAACAAGGAAACAAACCAAAAAGAGGAAGATGTAACCCAGGAATCAAGGAATGCAGCTCAGGGGAGAAGTGCTGGGAATGGCCAGATTAATGGTGAAAGGAGATTTACCCATCCAAGGATGACCACTGTGCTGCTGGCCTGTCCAGATGGGAGCCCAAGGACAAAGACTTTCAGGAGGTCTGTCTCCAAGGAAAAAGTGATTATTTAAATATCTTCAGATACATTGAGAGGAGATTCTTTAGAGACTCATAGAAAATTAAAATAATTATTTGCTCAAGGGAAAACAAACTTATACAAGCATGAAAATGCAATCAGAGAATACAGCATGGCTTAGCTTGATTAACATTTCCATAGGCTTAATAATAATTGATCCTTGGGCTAAACAAAAGGCACAATATAAATTTCTTGAGAGGATGTTTAAGGGTAAGTATGGGGTATAATGGCTACAACCAAGAAAGTGGGGACGTGATATAAAATCATTTTTAAAGTGTGAAACCAAAAATATTCCAAACTTAAATCAGATAGGAAATAGCAGTATAAATATGCCATGTAGAAATGTTGGGAGTAAACATGCAAAGAAATGGCTTTAAAGAAAAAAAAATAATTACCTTTTGTAAGTACAAAGGTAATTTTAGAGATTATCTGACTAAAACTATTCATAGAATGGGTTAAATATAGTTCTATTAAAAAAAAAAAACTTGAAAGAGAAACTGAGCGAGCTAGTATCTAGCTAGGAGAAAGGAAGACAGTTCTGTCCAATCATGTTATAAGTCAAATGCTTGCCCACAGAGCTCATCATTCAGTGGGAGAGATGTAGCCCAGCTTGGAATGGTTCCTGTGAAAAGGCAGAGAGGTCCATTTTTTTTCAGCTGTAAACAAGAATTTGAATTTTTAGAGTGCTGGCAGTGGAGAAAAAAGGAAGAAGAAAGCAAACAAGCAAGCAACTCTGGGGAGAAAGAGCATGAAAGAAGGAATGGCTTTGCAATGAGCACGGCTTGTGGCCAGACCCTAAGGACTTCAGCCTTACTGGAAGAATGCTGAGCTGTGGAGTAACATTAGAAAGTGGGGGTGGGAGAGTGGAGCCAGATTCCAGTCTGAGGAGCTTGGCAATCCTGGATCTGTCAGCCAATGTCTCATCTGTGGCTCCTGGATCCTGGTATCTCGGAGCCATGCACTGACCAGAAAACTAATCATTAAGCCACTGAAATTAGACCTTTGTGATACCTGACCAACTTCTATCGCCCTTACATTTTTCATCATCTCCTTACCCCCAACATGAGGAATTAATTATAAGACTATCAAAATCCCAACAGGACGAATTATCAGCCTTTACAAGTCTTCTGTAGCGAAGTCAGAGCCCCAATAGGGAAGGCATAGACTTGGGATATGGTTATCCGGGTAGACAGGCTTGACAACC
Organism: Redunca redunca; assembly: GCA_006410935.1. Lineage (NCBI taxonomy): Eukaryota > Metazoa > Chordata > Mammalia > Artiodactyla > Bovidae > Redunca > Redunca redunca. Next base: position 109,927 of record SJYQ01095395.1, read on the forward strand.
TTGAACTCCCAAATTTCACAGAATCCTTTGGCCCATGAACCTAGCTCATTTCTTCTATTAGAGAATAACAGTTACCCTTTGTTTGAAGACAATGCAGAATCTTCAGAGGAAGCAAAAACCTTATAGGACAATGCTTGCCCTCCTCAGGATCTGCCCCCATGTTCCATCTTGGACCCAGAACTAGGGAGAAATGAGAGCATGACCCAACTGGAGAAGTCCAGGCCTGCTAAGGGAGGGGGAGGATTATATACTGAAGGAGCTTCAGGAGCTAACAAAGCCGTACCAACTGGAAGGGGTAGAATTTGCCTGGATATAGATCTTGAAGATACTGAAAAAAAAAAGAAGAGAAAATAAAGCTAGATAAGGGACTTCATCAGTATGGGGGGACGTGCCCATGACACAAGACTTCACATTTTGATAAGGCCTGGGGCTTTCCCTAGTTTCCTGTCGGGCAGTTCTTAGAAGCCTGGGCTGCTTAAATGAAGAAGAGATACAAGAACTACTTTGGCAGGGTATGAAGGGAGGATTGAAAGACTCAGAGGAATGCACACACTGGAAAGGATTTCTTATAATCCATATTCTAGAAAACACGCAGCTATATTTCTTGGGAGAGCCCAGAGGTCATGCTGGTTACCACAACAATATGAAGTATGCTAAGGAGAGAATGTCACTGGCATCATTAAGAAACTTCATAATTGCTGTCCTCTGTAAACTGTCCTCTATAGGTAGAGGGTGCTATGTCAATACTGGGCTCCTTACTAGCTATGGGGATCATAGAACCCCCAAAGAGCAGAGGCCTGGTAGCAGTATTTAACTGCCAGAAACTAAGTGGTCATGGTTATCCTCATGGGCAACAAAGTCAGAATGGTATCCAGTGGTGACTGACCCTCAGGGCTCTATAGGATACAGTGTCCACAGAAGCAAGAGGTATAACAAAAGGATTATTGCTTAATAATATTCAACAATACCAAGAACATGTGAGCAGAAGGTTGAGGTCAGCTGTCCCTAGAAGGTCACAATCATTTGCCAATTGCCAAACTCAAGTCAGTTCCTCAATCCAGAATCCAATGATTAAAAGAGAAGAGACAGACAAATTGAGGATAATTTCAGCATGAAAATAATGAAAGGGATTATAATACTAAATAAAAGGGAGTGAAAGTGAAGTCACTCAGTCGTATCTGACTCTTTGCAAACCCGTGGACTGTAGCCCACCAGGCTCCTCCATCCATGGGATTCTCTAGGCAAGAATACTGGAGTGGGTTGCCATTTCCTTCTCCAGGGGAACTTCCCAACCCAGGGATCAAACCCAAGTCTCCCGCATTGCAGGCAGACGCTTTACCTATATAGAGGGAAAAGGACACTTCAATACCACAAGTACATATAGCATTGATTCCCAGAGTCCTCCCTGCTTATATTTACTCAAATAACCGTATATCGGGAGGAAATAGAGGACATGAGGCAGCTATGCAGAGGGTCCAAGGTCCACTGCTAACCAGAAAACCAAAGCACCACTCTGAGCTCCTGTTAGAAGAGAGGGATTTGGGACCAGGTAAAAAGTGGATTTCTGAAACAATCCTACTCATCTCTTTGTGGCTCTAATGGGTCCATGGAGCTGGTTAGTGGTCATTTCCCCAGTTCTTGAATGTATAAATGGAATGGACATACTTATTTGTCAAACTCTCATATCAGACATTGGTTCCTTAAAACAGCAGAGTAGAAAGATTGTAGTAGGAAACTACCCCTAACTTTAGATAATAAAAACCAACATTGCTTCCCAAGGGAATGACAGAAATTGGGGTTACTCTTGGACTTAAATAATGCAGGAGTGATGGTCTGTCTCCTCATTTGCGTTCTCGTTTAACTTACCTTGATGGCCCCTTACAAAACCCTGATGAATCACGATGGACAGCAATGAACCAGCAAAAACTTAATCAAGTAGAAGCCTATTGTACTTATGGTGCCACATGTGGTTATCTTTACCAGAGGAAGTTAAATACAGGCTCTACAATGCAATGTCGTCTGCAGCTCTTGATCTGGCCAAGGCATTCTCTCCCACGCCCATCAGGAGGGAAGATCAGAAGCAAGTTGCACTGCCCCGTGATGGACAACAATGTACATTCGTGACTGTGTCCCAGATTATTGCTTCTGTGTCACATCACAGTCTCCAAAGCAACCAACAACATCCAGACATTCTTCCGACTACCACTTTGACCTACTGTACTGATGATACTGTGTTATCAGGTATTTGTGATGTCTTTGTAAGATATGCAGGTTCCACAGAGTGGGAAATAAATCCTGCAAAGATCCAGAGTCCTCCTGGCAGTTTTTGGGTCCAATTCTCTGGAGTCTTCCAGGATATTACCTCCAAAGTAAAGGGCAACTTGTACCTCCTACTACTGAAAGGGAGAAACACTGTGTGTGATGGGCCCCTTTGAACTTTGTGGGGAGCATTGTTCATACTTGGGAATACTGCTGGCTGATTTGTCAAATGATTTTGAAGGCTTTCATTTCTAAATTGTGCCTAGAGTAAGGAAGGGATCAGTAGCAGGTGTAAACCATAAGTAACCTGACATTTGGACCACACCATAAAGCCAGATTCAGAAGTCCTAGAGGTGGGAAAAGGTGTCTTGTGAAATTCCAGGCAAGCTCTGAGAGTCACAGCACAGTTCATTAGGGTTCTGTATGTGTAGGGCATACAAGGGTTTACGCATCCTTTGAGAAAGAACTCCTGGCATGCTGGACATGGAGCATCTTATCTTGGGGGTAGCAAGTGACCATGTACCATAAATGCCCTCATAAATGTGGTCACATTTACCATAAATATGATCCACACAAGCTCATCAGCAATCCACCACATGAATAAAGCAGCACATCTGGGATCAGGCTCAAGCAGGTGCAGAGGTCACCAATAAGCTGCAAGAATGGGTAGCCCAGGTTCCCAGCACACCCATCCTTATTGCACTGATGCCCTCCCCTTGGTTCACACTTGTGACATTATGGGGGTGTTCCCTGTGAATGAGCGGACAAGCAAAAGAGAAGGAAAACATGAGCTTGATTTTTGGACTCAGATCCCTCAAGGATGAGTTTGGGTCATCTCATCAAATGGCCCCCACCCCACCTGTCCCTGCCCAGTCAAGCAGAAATGATAGTTGAGGGCAAGAAGAATCTAGGTTGAATGGGAAAAGTTGGAGATGAATATTAGTTGTGTCTTCAGGACCAGCTTCCCACTAACTCACCTCTTGTATGTTTTCTGTGTTCAACCAGAATTCAGGGAAATCTGTGCTTCAGTTAAAAGAGCTTAGTGTGAAAAGTAAAGAATCTGAATAGGGCAGATTGTAGTTGATGCTGTTGGTGTCCCACTCAAATCTTCCCCCAACCCTGGATTGTAATAACATCTTAAAGGAAAACCCAAAAGAACTTTGTGGCCAACACAACACATATGCTCCCAGCTGCTATGAGTGTTGGCTAATGAAAGCTCACAGGCATCCTGCTATGAAAACTTGCTCTCAGCCAAGGGAATCTATCTTGCCCAGAAGGCTACAAACCCCACCTTCATACCCATCAACATTGCCAAAGAATAAGAGGGTACCGGATACAAAACACAGCATGATTTACTCTCTAGGCCATCCCTCTTTGCCAGGGGTGGGCTATTCTTTAGCAGAAACTACTTGCCTTACTTTGCCTCTTTCCCTATCTTATCCCATACTTCCCTGCTCTTCTACAGGACTTTTCTCCCCAAAAAAATCACTCCTTAAATAAGATGCACGTACCTGAATTCTTACCTCAGGATCTGCTTCTAGGGTAGCCAACCTAAGATATCGATGACACTGATATGACCCAAATTTGAGCATCTATAGACAGCGGGAATTTCTGCTATCAATTTTTCCCAAGATTTTACCTTAGTTAAGAAACAGCATTAGCTTAGTTGTTAAACAGCATTAGCTCATAGTTTCTCCCAGGGCTATTGAATATTTTTAATGAGCTTAAGAACAAAAGAAGTCAAAGATGAGGTTGACTTCAACTAACATGCCAGGATTGTCATCAGTCACATTCTCTTGTATATATCTGTGAGGTGATGCTGAGGAAAGGACTGGAGAAGAGGGTGGGGGAGATAGCATGCCCCCTCCACCCCATCCACCTGCATCACCCTCCACACTTCTGTCCTAAAGCTCCAGTGTGTGTGCCCTCTTCTTATATTCAATAATTTCTCATAATATGACAAAGAATTTTAGATCAATTTGGCAATGGACCACAATGGATTGGGGCTGACCAAGATGAGAAAAAGAAGACCTATGGAGAGCCCATTACAGAGATAAAGAGTTAGATATGAGATGGTGAACACCTACATTTTTATGGTGTCAACATGAATGAAAAGGAAGGAATTAGAGATGAGATTTCACCTTGAAAGTTCTCAGGCTCCAACCATCCTGTGGACTCAGTTAACACTGAAGCCACATTAATACCCCACATTCCCTTGATTATTACTGTCATCTGCTGGTGTAAATCTCATCTCCCACATTCGTTCCTACACCACCCAAAGGGACCTCTTGGGTGCTCCCATCCTCTGCTTCAGCCTGGATGTTGGCTTCCTACATACCACAGAAGTATCATGCCTCAGCACCATTAACCTGAGGCTCCCTGAGTGCTGACTGCTGTCCCCGAAGTTTCAGAACTCTTGACATGGCTGAGTGCTCTTTGATTTCCAGCTGAAATCATACCCGAGCCACCCAGTGCTTGAGCAGAACTGAGGAGACACTCTCCCCACCCATCTGTTCTTCATGAAGACTGATATCACAGAGAGTACTGACGAAGAGTTTCTTCAGAGTAGCTGATAATGTTGATTAGATGTCACTGTCTCATTCACTGTTTCACATGGGAATATGCTGACTAGTCAACTAGATTAGACAGCCCTCCAGGGAACCTACTTCTTCTGTGTATTCAAGTGTCTAGAGTGGTACAGTGCATATTGGTCATGCTCAAAACCTTCTGGTTGAATGATTAACCACTAACGATGTGGCAAGAGTCCCAAGTCATTGCTTCAAGACAGGAAACTCTTTCATTCTATATGTGATAGGAGTGACTGTAAGTGAAAGTGAAATCTATAAATGTGATTATACAATCATCTGTTATTATTGCGGGTGATAGCATGCTGGCACCCAAGACCTTTGACAGAGTTAAACTAGAAACAAAAACTGAGACAGATGGTCTTGGTAACAGTGACCCTTGGACCTGTAAGATTATACACTGTGGTCAGATATTCATAACCTAACATGAAGATGAAACCGGCTCCCCCTAATTGAGTTCTCTGCCAAGTTTATAATTAAACTTTCTATCCAAAATGTTATCCCTCAAAACGATATTCCCCTTCTTGTCTAACAGTTCTTAAGATTGAGAAGTATCAAAGAAAACAGGGAATTGTAACTAAGCAGGACCTTATGAGGTCTTCCCAGGACAGACCTCCTCTCCCATATCCTCTGCTTTAGCTCCTCTCTGGAGCACCTGAATAACAATATTTGATGCACATTTCTTGAGTTGCTTTACAGGTGTTGAAACTTCCCCCAAAGGGATACTATTTGATGGCCATGAGCACTATAGCCCCCAGACCTTCTAGAGTCTAAGGAATGATGTCACCCCCGAGACACTGCCCTGTTACCTCACCATCAACCAATCAGAGAAGTATGCGTGAGCTGATCACACACCCTTTGATTCTCCTTCCTCACCTGGCCTTCAAAAAAGCTTTTCTGAAACCCCCTGGGGAGTTCAGGGTTTTTGAACGCTAGCTATCCCAGACTACTTGTGTGGCGCCTTACAGTAAATGTTGTGCTTTCCTCACTGCAATTCAGGGTCAGTGGGTTGGCTTTACCATGTGCTAGAGCAGAGCCAAGTCTGGTTCAGAAACAAAAATAATCCATCAAAAGAGAGTAGGTCGTGGGAAATGGAAAAGGCAAAGTTGCAGAGAAGAATGTTGGCAGCATATAGTCCCAGCCCTCAGATACCAGGGAAAGGTACCCCAAATCACATTTTAAAACAAAAGAAAATTGCTGTGTGACGCACACACACACACACAGGCCATCAGAGGGAAGTTAATGGAAATATGCTCTTTTTTCCAGTGGCTGGTCCAGTAGTTCTGATGGTGACAGCACATTGCTAAACAGTTCCAACACTTCAGATTTCATCACCGGGATACTGTGATTTATAACAGGAAATTTCTATTTTGTTTTCCTCCTGTTCCTGGCACAGAGCTCCTAAAACTGTTGGAATTTCCAGTGAGGAAAGCAATAAAGGCTGCTGTTGTTATGATAGGGAGGAAGGTGACTCTCAGAAAGCACCTAAGGATGAGGGCTGGTGGCCAGGAGAACCAACCACGTGATTAGAGGGCTGAACTTTCAGTCCTACTATTTCCCCCTGCCCCTAATTTCCTGGGAGGAGAGGGGTTAGAGGCTGAGTTCAATCATCAATAGCCAGTGATTTACTCAATGGTGCCTAAGCAATGAGGGCACCATAAAAACCCAAAGGGAAACTCAGCGCCCCTTTCCTCTCACCTCACCCTACGCATCTCTTTCATCTGACTCTTTCTGAGTTATATCTGTTTATAATAAACCAGCAATCCAGTAAGTAAACTGTTTCTCTTCCATCAACTATTCAAGTCTATTAATCAAATCCAAGGAGACTGTTGCTGCAACTTCCCACCTATAGCTGGTGGGTCAGAAGCCCAAACAAAGACCCAGATTAATGATTGGTGACTGACTTGGGGGATGAGGGGAGAGAGTCATATAAGACCAAGCCCTTGACCCATGGAATTTGACACTACCCTCAAGTAGAGGGTCAGAATTAAGTTGTAACACATCCAGCTAGTATCAGAATTGCTTGGTGATATGTTTAAAGACTACACACACATTGGGAAATTGGTGTCATAACTGATGTCATAGAATCATCGTTGATGATGAAACCAAGCAGGACTCTCTGGGGATCCTGGGTCCAAAACCTTTCTGTGCCCCCTGTTTCTTATTTGTAGGAAATAGGCTTCATCCAGCCTCCCTGACCTTTCTTGAGTTCCAAAGGCCAGGTTCAAAAAGTTGCTAATCAGGGAAGGGAGGGGACGCAGAGACAAGGGAAGAGCAGTTGAGAAATGATAATGCGCCCTGGGGCAGGATCCCGGTTTCTCCTCAGTCAGTTCAGTTCAGTCGCTTAGTCGTGTCTGACTCTTTGCGACCCCATGGACTGCAGCACGTCAGGCCTCCCTGTCCATCACCAACTCCCGGAGTCCACTCAAATTCATGTCCATTGAGTCAGTGATGCCATCCAACCATCTCAACCTCTGTCACCCCCTTCTCCTTCTAGAACATATTTAACAATATTGGTTTCTCCTCAAGGAATATACATAACAATATCTTTGAATTTTTCTGAAGAACTAAGGCCCTCACCAAGGTGGTGGATGGCAACTTCCAGTTGAGCCCAAGATTCCTTGGGCTCAAGGACATCCAACTGACCAATCAGAAGAAAGCCACACAACCTGCAGCCCTCACCCCAAATTTTTCCCATAAAACATTTCTCCGAAAACCATTGGGGAGTTTGAGCTTTTTGAGCATTCCTCTTTATTGGCACTGCAATAAACCTTTCTCTGCCCCAAACTCCAATGTATTAGTTTACTTTGCCTCACTGTTTGTCAGGAATACAAACTTTGTTTGATAACAGTGATCAGAATTGGGACCAGAATCAGAATTTTAAGCACTCACTTATACAACTGAAACAGGAGGGAAGGCAGCAGGGCACAACATTTTAAAGAATAGCATAGCCATGTGTGTGCCTGCTAAGCTGATTCAGTTGCGTCTAACTCTTTATGACCCCACAGACTGTAGCCTGCCAGATTTCTCTGTCCATGGGATTCTCCATGCAAGAATACTGGAATGGGTTGTCATGCCCTCCTCCAGGGGATCTTCCCAACCCAGGGATTGAACCCTTGTCTCCTACAGCTCCTGCATTGTAGGTGAATTCTTTATGGCTGAGACACCAGGGAAGCCTGGCATAGATATCTGTTTAGTTCAGTTACTCAGTTGTGTCCAACTCTTTGCAATCCTGTGGACTGCAGCACACCAGATTTCCTTGTCCATCACCAACACCCAGAGCTTACTCAAATTCATGTCCATTGAGTCAGTGATGCCATCCAACCATCTCATCCTCTGTCGTCCCCTTCTCTTCCTTCCCTCAATCTTTCCCAACATAAGGGTCTTTTCAAATGAGTCCGCTCTTGGCATCAGGTGGCCAAAGTATTGGAGTTTCAGCTTCAGCATCAGTCCTTCCAATGAACACTCAGGACTGATTTCCTTAAGGATGGACTGGTTGGATCTCTTTGCAGTCCAAGGGACTCTCAAGAATCTTCTCCAACACCACAATTCAAAAGCATCAATTCTTCGGTGCTCAGCTTTCTTTATAGTCCAATTCTCACATCCATACATGACCACTGGAGAAACCATAGCCTTGACTAGACAGACCTTTGTTGGCAAAGTAATGTCTCTGCATTTTAAATATGCTGTCTAGGTTGGTCATAGCATTTCTCCCAAGGAGTAAGTGTCTTTTAATTTCATGGCTGTGGTCACCACCTGCAGTAATTTTGGAGCCTCCAAAAATAACATCTGTCACTGTTTCCATTGTTTCTCCATCTATTTGCCAGGAAGTGATGGGACCAGATGCCATGATCTTCATTTTCTGAATGTTGAGTTTTAAGTCAGCTTTTTCACTCTCTTCTTTCACTTTCATCAAGAGGCTCTTTAGTTCTTTACTTTCTGCCATAAGGGTGGTGTCATCTGCATATCTGAGGTTATTGCTATTTCTCCCAGCAATCTTGATTCCAGCTTGGGCTTCATCCAGTCCAGCATTTCTCATGATGTACTCTGCATCTAAGTTAAATAAGCAGGGTGACAATATACAGCCTTGACATACTCCTTTCCCTATTTGGAACCAATCTGCTGTTCCATGTCCAGTTCTAACTGTTGCTTCTTGACCTGCATATAGATTTTTCAGGAGGCGGGTAAGGTGGTCGGTATTCGGATCTCTTGAACAATTTTCCAGTTTGTTGTGATCTACACAGTCAAAGGCTTTGACATAATCAATAAAGCAGAAGTAGATATTTTCCTGGTATTTTCTTGCTTTTTCGATGATCCAACAGATGTTGGCAATTTGATCTCTGGTTTCTCTGACTTGTCTAAATCCATGCCTATAGCTACAGCACTTGGCAAAAACTGATTAGAGTCAAATAGCTCCAAGATGAATGAGTCAACTTCCACTAGACCTTGAGCCTCAGTATACATTCATTGTAACACATCAGCAAGCTAAATGATACACCCCCAGGCACCATGACAGTTCCAAAGTTGACCATAAAGGTAAAAAAGTGGGCCATGGCCCAATTCCTGTAAATCGCCTCCCCTTCCCCAAAATAGTTGGAATAATCCTCGCAACCCAGTATCCTATAAAATTACCCATCCCTATAAAAACTGACAGGGGCTTCCCGGGTGGCTCAGTGGTGAAGAGCCCACCTGCCAATGCAGGATACATGAGTTCAATCCTTGGGTTGGGAAAATCCACTGGAGAAGGAAATGGCAACCCTACTCCAGTATTCTTGCCTGGAGAATTCCATGGACAGAGGAGTCTGGAGGGCTACAATCCATGGGGTCATAAGAGAGTCAGACATGCCTTAGCACCAAACAACATTTAAAAACTGACAACCCCATACCCTGGGGCCTCTCTTGCCTTCTGAGACAGCCCGCACTCTGTCTACAGAGTGTGTTTCTCTCTAAATAAATCCTATCACTTTGTCTCTCACTGAATTCTTTCTGCAATAAGACATTAAGAAGCTGAGCTTCATTAAGTCCTGAGACTAGCTGTGTAATCTAGATGATGAGTTCAAATCTCAGTCTGGATTACACAGTTTCACAACTGCTATTAAGTGAGTACTTTATAAAAGGTATTCAGCCATGTTCTTTGTTTCCCCAAAGAAATATACAAAACCAAGAATAAAACATGCTCACTAATTGCTATAAAGGAGTTTGTGATGAATTCCTTGAAATTCATGGAATATAACAAGAAATTAAGACAAAGGATAAAATTGACATTACACTGGATTTTGTCTTGAACAGGTAAGGTTTTGGTGTCATAAAGGACTGGAGAGTCAAAGCTTTTTCCCCTAAGCCAGTTATTTCTGTTTTTGTGATATACTGTAGATGCTAGATCAAGAGTATTAAAAGTGAATCCATCATCACTATGAGACTGACCATTCAAAAAAAAAAAAATTCAGCTGACGGTGTACCAAGGATACCATTACAATACAAAAAAAGTTATACAAAAGAAAGTTAAAAAAAAAAAAAGTGAGAATAAAAGTTTAGAGCTTCACAAGACAAAGTCTGGTAGCAAATCAACTCTTTCCACTGCAGTAACACCAAACCCTGCCCTGAGCCACCTTGGAAGTCCTTCAATTAAAGGGGAAGGCATTCAAGGCAGGAGGTTCACACAGGCAGTTAAATGAAGAGGTTGTGCTCTCCTGATTTTGCAGCTTTAGAAAACTGGGCCATCCCATCACTACTAACAATGTAGGCAGAGCAGCAAAGACAAGAACACTTTGCTTTTGAAGACAAATCCCCACAGGAAAGCTGCTTTGCTCTGTGTGGGTAGAAACAGACAAAGAGTTGCAAGAAAATGGTCACATCCTCTAGCACTTTTATCTCCTTGCTGCCTAGCAACTTTCATAGGCAGAGTGCAGAGAGGGAAAATTCTATGGAAGCCTGAGAGTAAGCAGGCACCGTGTCTTATGAGCTTTAATAACACTATCTCTGTGAGGTTTAGTAACGTGACCTCTGAAGAGCTGCCCCCAACCGAGAAGGTCTAGAAAGTATTCTTACCTCTTCATGTCTCTTCATGTCGAATTGTATTCCTGGTTGGTTCGTGGGGCTTTCTCCTCAGGCTGCCAGGAGGAAGAGGAAAGTTGTTGTATTATTTGAAGCCAAAGGAATATCGTGGTTTAAAAATAAGCAAGAGTAAGCTTAACAGCACCACCTTCTCACACCAGCATCTCGACAGGACAATTGAGCAGCAGGTGTTTCTGCTGGTGCCAATCTAGGGCCAACAAGTACAGCTGACCCCCTCCATCATGGAACTAAAGCCCCCAAGGACTGGAGTGAGCATTGTTCATTCCAAAGAAGATCATCTGAGGCCAGATTAAACCACAGAAGCTCATCAAGAGACTAGCTGAGCCCTAATCTTATCGGCAACCCCACCCTTGAGCCATTGCCATAAAAAGTCTTCACCAAATCTTCCCAGGATATGGTTTAAGAGACAAAACTAACAAGACATTTAGAGGAACACGAAAACTTTGTATTCTTTAGAAAGAATTTCTCAAACAACTCTAGGTTGAAATTTGTCTAGGCATTAGATTACTGAAATACTTTTAAGATTTGCAATATGCAATAAAACTGAACAAAAACAGTACATGCACACACACTAACAACTTGAAATTTTTAACAAATCTTCAAAAAAAACCCACTAAGGTTAGAGGTTATTCAGAAGTACTGGAAAAAAATTACTAAGCAAAAGTATTTAATTGTAACTTGTACATCAAACACTAACCACTTTACACTTAAACCTCACAACAACACTTAGAGGGAGATGCCTTGATCTCCATTTTCCAGGTGAGAAAACAGAGGCACACAGAAGTCAAAAAGCTTGCTTAAGATTATACAGATAGTAAGTTGCGGAAGCAGAATTTGATCCCAGGCAGCCTGGGTCTTCCTGGTTCACCAGGGCTTCCCAGGTGGCGCTGAATGCAGGAGACATAAGAGCCATGGGTTCAATCCCTGGGTCGGGAAGATCCCCTGGAGAAGGACATGGCAACCCACTCCAAGATTCCTCCCTGGAGAATCCCATGGACAGAGGAGCCTGGTGGGCTATAGTCCATAGGCTTGCAAAAAGTCAGACACGATTGAAACAACTTAGCATATAGCCTGGTTCTAAGGCACACATCTTTAACCACTACATCGCGTAATTTCATATAAAAATCCATGAGAATGGCCGATACCATAACAGGAAAATTCATAGCCTTAATATCTTTTTATATTAAAACAAAATAGGCTAGTTAACACACGGCAGCAACATGACAGCAGACTTCAGTAAATGAGCCTGTTTCCTCCTTCTGCACTAAAAACTGGGGCAGGGAGTGGGGAGAAGGGAAAAAATGAAAGAAATGGTATTACCCTGGCCAAGGATTACCAGGGTCTATGTGGATGATATTAGGTAAGACAAGTAGACTCATGTATATATTTTTTAATATATTTATTGATTTATTTGGCTGCACCGGGTCTAGTTGTGACACATAGGATCTTTAGCTGTGGCATGTGATCTAGTTCCCTAATCAGGGATGGGGTCCAGGCCCCCTGCATCAGGAGCATGGAATCTTAGCCACTAGACCCCCTGGGAAGTCCCACTTGTATATACATCAACACAAGATAAGGATTGGTGTGAATCATGGATCTGACTAGCAATGCCACAAATATTAGAGCATCTGTGCATATTGAGTTAAAATTGTTTGTGCATATGGAGTCAAAACTGGGTTCTAAGTGATTAGGTCTCTAATGACTTTGATTACAGCGCTTGCTAAACTGCTATAAATGGGGGTCTCTAAGAAAAAGTGTTTAAGGGTCCACACTGTGGTGTCAGATCTCGATTTGAGGCTACGGCTTGGCCACTAGATAGTTTTATGATCTTGATGTAGTTATTTAACCTCATTTTCCTCTTATATAAAGTGGGAAAACCATAGCCACCACAGATTCTACCATTTCCTGGGGTTGTGGTAAAGATTAATTATAAGGCATTTGATATGGTGTCTGGCACAGAATACCTTTGTTCTTTCATTTTATATGTGTTCTATGCACACAGCACAGGAAAATAAGAAAATGGTTATTTGCAGACCAAAAACGGACAAATACTCAGCTCTCAAAAGTTAAAGTAGGCAGAAGTACCTTATCAGAAGAAATTGTAAGAAAATGGGTTTGGATATTTGGACAAGCCCTCTTGAAAACAAAACACACACATGAACACTATAAGGGAATCCCCTAGAGGTCCCTAGAATTCCCTAGAGGACTTGGCACTTTTACTGCCAAGGGCCTGGGTTTCCATCCCTGGTTGGGGGACTAGGAGCCCATCAGTCGCACAGCAGAGCCAAACACACACACAAACCAAAAACACTAAAATTTCTGGCTAAATGTTTAAAACTAAAGGAAAAGCAGATATCTTTCTTAAACGTAAGAGGAGCTAACACCATAGCTAGAAATAACCAGAACCAAAGGAACTCCAGAGATAAATAAGCAGAGAAGCCACTTTTGTCCTGAGGGCTCTGTTGCTCCCAGTAGACTTGAACTTGCCTATGAATGACTTTTGGCTGCAAATGGGATACAAGTCAAAGCTCAGACTCACACCAGGTGGATGTCTAGAGGGAGATTCTCCCCTCAACAAGCCTGAGGCCCAAAGTTGAGGATGAACTAAAGGAATCCAAGTCTTCTATAAGATCTTGTATTCTAAACGGATCCAGATCTCAAGCCTTGAATTAAGAGTGTTGCTGAGTGTCCAAGCTTGCTCTTCTCACTGCATGACAGGCCAGTGAATCCAAGAGACAAGGTGTTGTTGAGGCAAGGAAAATTACTTTATTCTGAAAGCAGCTGACCGAGAAGATGGCAGGCTAGTGCCTCAAAATAACCACGGTCTGGATGCCAGGTTCTTTTATAGATCAGAGATGGTGGGGAGGTGAGGAGGCAAAGTGAAAAAGCCATTAATCTTGCAAACGTCTCCTAGAATGGCAAGCCTCAGACAGGGGATGTGTTAATTTCTTCCTTCCTGCCATCTATAGGTGGACAGGGTTCTAGAGCAGAGGCACTTTAACATTTAGGGGGAGGGGCAGGATTCTCTGAGGCAGGCCATTCTGTATGATTATAATAACAAAAGCAATGAAAAGCAAGTTAAAGAAACAGTTCCAACATGGAGTGCAACAAGAGTAGGGTAGTCCTGGATTAGAGCTGCCTGCCTGTGTCATGCAGAAGCAAACTCAAATGCTTTCTGCAAGACTGTAGTTGTGTTCTATTCTCCACTTTTTTCTAGAGATAGCTCCAAGTACAGTAGTCCAGAAATAATGATGAAGATGGACACCAAAGTTGCTACCATGAAGAAAAGCAGAATCAAGCATGTGTGCTCATGTGCACACTGACACACACATATCCACAAGGGATAAAAAGCATGTCATTTATTATGTTTAGTGAAATGCAAGATAATGCTCCATCTACAGGGAATAGGAGACTTTTACCAAATGAGAAGGAGAACCAAACAGAACTTCTAGAATTAAAAACATATGATAACCAAAGTTATGAACTCAGTGGATAAGTTAATAGCAGATCAGGAACATTCGTGAATAGGGATAAAAACCAAAAGAAGTTATCCAGAATGTAGCCTGAAGAGACAAACAGCAAATGCAAAAGAACTGGTAAGAAATAGGAGGTACAGAAGTGAGGTCAAGGGCATTCAGTTGGGATCCCCAAGGAAGAAGAGGTTGGGGAAAAGAATATATTTGAAGAGATAATGGCTGAGTATTTTTCAAATGAATTGATTTAAGTTCAGTTCACTTCAGTTGCTCAGTTGTGTCCAACTCTTTGCAACCCCATGGACTGTAGCATGCCAGGCTTCCCTGTTCATCACCAATTCCTGGAGCTTGCTCAAACTCATGTCCATCAAGTCAGTGATGCCATCCAACCATCTCAACCTCTGTCGTCCCCTTCTCCTCCCGCCATCAATCTTTCCCAGCATTAGGGTCTTTGCAAAAGTGTCAATTTTTCGCATCAGGTGGCCAAAGTATTGGAGTTTCAGCTTCAGCATCAGTCCTTCCAATGAATATTCAGGGTTGATTTCCTTTAGGATGGACTGGTTGGATCTCCTTGCAGTCCAAGGGACTCTCAAGAGTCTTCTCCAGCACCACGGTTCAAAAGCATTAATTCTTCAGCACTCAGCTTTCCTTATAGTCCAACTCTCACATCCATACAGGACTACCAGGAGAAACACAGCTTTGACTAGATGGACCTTTGTCGGCAAAGTCATGTCTCTGCTTTTTAATATGTTGTCTAGGTTGGTCATAGCTTTTCTTCCAAGGAGTAAGCATCTTTTAATTTCATGACTACAGTCACCACCTGCAGTGATTTTGGAGCCCAAGAAAATAAAGTCTCTCACTGTTTCCATTGTTTCCCCATCTATTTGCCATGAAGTGATGGGACCAGATGCCATGATCTTCATTTTTTGAATGTTGAGTTTTATGCCAGCTTTTTCACTCTCGTCTTTGACTTTTATCAAGAAGCTCTTTAGTTCTTCTTTGCTTTCTGCCACAAGGATGGTGTCATCTACATATTTCTCNACCACGGTTCAAAAGCATTAATTCTTCAGCACTCAGCTTTCCTTATAGTCCAACTCTCACATCCATACAGGACTACCAGGAGAAACACAGCTTTGACTAGATGGACCTTTGTCGGCAAAGTCATGTCTCTGCTTTTTAATATGTTGTCTAGGTTGGTCATAGCTTTTCTTCCAAGGAGTAAGCATCTTTTAATTTCATGACTACAGTCACCACCTGCAGTGATTTTGGAGCCCAAGAAAATAAAGTCTCTCACTGTTTCCATTGTTTCCCCATCTATTTGCCATGAAGTGATGGGACCAGATGCCATGATCTTCATTTTTTGAATGTTGAGTTTTATGCCAGCTTTTTCACTCTCGTCTTTGACTTTTATCAAGAAGCTCTTTAGTTCTTCTTTGCTTTCTGCCACAAGGATGGTGTCATCTACATATTTCTCCTGGCAATCTTGATTCCAGCTTGTGCTTCAACCAGCCTGGCATTTCGCATGATGTACTCTGCATATAAGTTAAACAAACAGGGTGATAATATACATCCTTGACATATTCCTTTTCCTATTTGGAACCAATCTATTGTTCCATGTCCGGTTCTAACTGTTGCTTCTTGACCTGCATACAGATTTCTCAGGAAACAGGTGAGGTGTCTGGTATTCCCATCTCTTGAAGAATTTTCCAGTTTGTTGTGATTCACACAGTCAAAGGCTTTCGCGTTGTAAATAAAGCAGACGTAGATGCTTCAAGAAGTTCTATGAATTCCAGTCTGAATGAATAAAAATCCGTCCTCACTTAGACACATCACTGTAAAACTGCTGCTAGTCAAAGACAAAGGAGCTGCTCAAAGAAGTTTAAGGAAAACCAGATTTCTTTTTCTTTTCTGTTTTTAATTAAATAATTTTAAATCACAGTCATTCTAGGAGATGTGAAGTGGTGCCTCATTGTGGTTTGGATTTGCATTTCCTTAATGAAGTAACCCAACCCCTTGGAAAGTCAGGATTACCATTACATTTACAAAATGGGTGGAGTGCTTATTTTACAGGTTTTCTGTGTAGAATAAATAAGACAGAGTTGGACACAACTGAACTGGCTTAGCAGCAGCAGGACTATCTGAAGCACAGAAAAATCCAGTAGAGGGCAGATGATGACACTGAGGCTACAACAAACTTTCCTAAAAAGAGTGTCGAGTTAACAGTAACAAGACTGAAAACATTAGAAATTAGTTTTTCTTTTCGTATGTTGAAGATTGCTATTAACCTAGAATTCCATTTCCAGTGAAAATATTTCTAAACTAAAGGTGAAATAAAGGTAATTTTAGAAAACAAAAACAGAATTTATCATCCAAATAAAAGAAAATCTAACATACTCTTTAGGTAGCAAATATGACCCAAACTAAAGATGTGAGAAGGATTTATGAATTCATCTAAATAAACACTGAAAGCATAAACTAGATCTTGCAGGTTTTAAATATGGAAAGGTCATTGCATTTTCCAGAAGGAGGGTAGGTACCAATTAACTTAACATGATGCAGTTTTTAGGATAACATCTAAAAGGAATAGAAAAAGAATGTATAATGTCTAAGCTAGTAGAGGAAAAATGGAATTCTAAAATAATTTAAGATATACATGAAGGAAAAGGGTGTAACAAAACAGGGTAAGTACAAGCACAAAATAAGATGTCAGAGTTAAGCCCAAATAAAACAATTAAATTCATATTTAACTGAACTGAAACATGTAAAAAAGAATAAAGAAATTCTCTGTGAGCTGATATAGGGTGATTTTCAGGATATATTCTTAAATGAAAAAGCAAGATGCAAAAATTATATGGCACTTGTTGTGGGAGAAGGCAAAAAGGAATATACATACTTATTTTTGCAAAATTAATCAAAAAGAACTAAAATCAATGGCCTACCGGGGTAGCGAGGCTGGTATCCCCAGGATGGAAGGGATAGAGAAGGGAATGAGACTTAAGCAGACTTTTAATAGAATTTTTCCTTGAACCATGTCTATTTTTTGTACATTCAAAACATAGATTGAAACAAGAATGGGGAAAACTTTAACACTGAATTCAGACACAAACAAAACCATATATCACATTAATATATAATTACCCAGAAGAAGAAAAAAGAAAAATTCTGAACGCAGTACACTGATAGTGCACCCTCAAAGGAAGAGTTCAGTCTTAGGACAAAAACAAATCTGAAACTAGCCAAAGTAAGCTTTCTATTGATGAAGCAATTATAAAATAGTTTTAGTTTCCTGCAGGACTGAACATACTGTTGGAAACCCAAGTTCTTATTGAGGGAGCAAAGAGGTACAAATAACCAATGTAGGCAGAACAGAAAAACACCCCCACGGAGTTAGGATGAAGTTGGAGGCACTGTCAGTAGAAACTTGAGATTTCTTAGCTCTTTCCACAGGAAGGGCCTGGAAGTAACCACATCTCTGCTCCAAGGAGCACACCTAGCAGTCGAATCTTAGTTTTGAATACTATTCCCCACTACAAAGGTTGGTTCAGAGAAATGCCTGCTTTCAGGAAAGTGAAAAGGAAGCCCGGAACACTTTCTGGTACCAAAGAATTTAAAAGTGCTCAAAACTGATGGAATCCAGGGTCTTAAAGGAGGTCACTATGATCAAATCTGGGAGAATCTAAACTTCAAAACAATTAGTGACGGGACTAGATTATACCTCTGAATAAACAAAATAATTCATAAATCCACTGATTCTAAAATTGCATTTAAATTTTAGATGGGGCAAAGAGGAGTCAAAGGGAAGTTTTCCATAGAGTAGGTGCCAACTAACAGGTGTAGGAAGAATGACAGAAATAGAAAAATCATTACTTTACATGAGTAGAATCACCAATGAATGATAAAATATGGAGTAAGAGATAGTTGGGGGACAGAATGTGGAGAAATTGACAGACATCCACCTTACCCTACTTAACATCAGTAACAATGGGACGAGCTGCATTGAGCACCCCTCACACATCCCACTGAGGGGAACACAGCAAATGTTTACCTGGCGCTGATCATGAACATCAAGTCAGACAGATGCAAGTATACAGAGGGATGCCCTGCAAAATAAGTGAGGTAGACCCTTTAAAAAGGAGAAAAGAGAGAAGAAAAGGGAAAAGGAAAAAAAGAGGGGGGGGTGGAAAGAAAAACAATAACAAAAGGTTGGGGAACTGTTCTTCCTAAACAGGAAACTAAACGTGGTTCTTGACCCTTAATTGGGTCCTGGATGGGAGAAAAGCATTTGAAGACTTTATTGGGACCAACTGGGCATATCTGAATACGGTGGTGGTTTAATCACTAAGTCGCATCTGACTCTTACAAACCAATGAAATGTAGCCTGCTAGGCTCCTTTGTCCATGGGATTCTCCAGGCAAAGAGTACTGGAGTGGGTTGCCATTTCCTTCTCCAAAGGATCTTTCCGACCCAGGACTGTATATGAAATGATAATATTGTATAAATGTTAAATTTTTAGAGGATAATTATCTTAAGGTAGGACAATGTCCATATTCTTAAGAGATAAAGGCTCAGTTCTCATCCACTTCAAAGAAGCACATATGTGTCTGTATACATAAATACACATAAAAATTATATACATATTCATTTGTATATACACATATTCACAGAGTGCAGCAAAGTGTTAATAACTGGTGAATCAAATTGATGTTTATTACTCTTGTGAATGTTCTGCACACTTAAAGTTTTGAAAAATAAAAAATTGGGGAAATTTTAACTAAGGTTTATTCATTGAAAAGGCAAATATTGTTATACTAGGTAAAGGGAGAAAAATCCAACTAGATATGCAGTGCATAAAAGCTACATTTAAACCTAAGGATATTAAAAGATTGAAAATAAAGAAGATTAAAAAAAGAAA